>VUQG01004161.1:19236-36737 GCA_015106755.1 Etia nguti
TGTGTGTATATATATGTGTGTGTGTGTGTGTATATATATGTGTGTGTGTGTGTGTGTGTGTATATATATGTGTGTGTGTGTGTGTGTGTGTGTGTATATATGTGTGTATATATATATATATGTATACATATGTGTGTATATATATATATGTATACATATATATATGTACACACACACTTGGTCCAGGCGCTCATCTCCTTTAGTGCTTCAGTATTGATCAGTACAGGATGTAAGAGACTGGGCAATAAAGTGAAGCAGCGCTCCCTCTTCTTCACTTCTATCTTCTTTTCCTGCATTCACCACCTCATTCATTCCACTTTAAACCGCAATTCATTCCTTTGCTCATTACTTATCACATTAGTCATCCACCTCCCACCATACAGTTGTGTGTTAAGATTTTCTTCTGCTGCTTTTTAATGCTGAGTTCTAAAGAAATATGTTTTATTGTTACTTACAGTACACTACAGTCAGTTCCCCTTACGTTGGATTTGAAAAGATCCTGATGCGTAACTCGGCTGCTTTGGTTTCCTTTAAAAGTGTGGAGAAGAGCAGCAATGCTCTCGGTTAGAATTAGCCAGACAACTGTTTTTGCTGTGCTCTGTTTCAAGGGTAACTGTTTCCCAATATGAGCTTACTAATGCTGGGGTTGCAGACAAATAAGACAAGGGCAGCATTATTCTGAGCAGTTGCGCGACCCTCCAAATTCTTCCTTGTCACTAAAACAAAAGTCGGATCATTCATCAACGGCATCGGTAGTGCTGAATCGTGCTCTCCTTTATCTGTGCATTGCATGGTCAGAGCACTGCACATACACACACCTGCATACACACATACAGAGTCAGACATACAGGATGGTCTCAAGAGAGTTTCTTTGTAGCCTTGCCCTGTCCTCTAGTTCTCTTGTTTTTCCACACCATATTTTTTACAGTTGTTTTTTGATGAGTTTAAGATCTTTTACTGTCTGTGACCTCCAGTCTTTATTTTATGCTTTCGAGCAGACTTAGAAGTGTGAACATTACATAAACTGTGCTTCAGGGCTGAAAAACTTTGTTAATTTGCAGAACTTTAATCTAAAAGTAAATTTAATTTTCCTATAAATTAATCAAGCAAAAACGCCAAACAAACTCTCATCTCCATTCTCTGTGAGGTCCTCTTATGTTTGTCTAATTTGAATGTGTTTGTGGTTTTGACTGTTATTGTTCTGCTAGTTATAAGATATTTAAGGAAATTTTTATTTTCAGTCGGTTTGAGAAATTGATAATCACGTTTTTACACACCCCTGAAAATGATATTTTGAGATTTTAGCAGTTCTGTGCAGAGAGAGAGATGCAAGAGAAATGTGAACTCAAACCACAGTTTGAAATCATTTTTACTTAATCACAAAAAAATCTGTTGGTATTGCAGGCAGGAAAAAAACTGCAAACTACAGATGTTTTGCTGTTAAAATCCTGCTTCCTCTATCTAAGCTCTCCCACTAACAAAGGGGTGCTGCTGCTGACACATGGTGAAGTAAACACAGATCGGCATGGATTATTTCATTGTCACAGTATCTGAGCCACCTTGTAAGCTGGGATCGGATCTGTGAGCTGCATCAATTGGCTGTATAAATGCATTGTACAGATGGAGATACCTGCTAATTACTATGAAGGAAGGACCACTAGAAACAATTTTACTCACCAAAACTGAAGCATAACTTATTTTTATGGCCTTACCATAGCAAGTCATATTATTGGTCAGATCATTTCATTAAAATGCTCCAAGAAGCACCAACAGCACAAACACAAATTACCAGAGGTGAGACCTAGCAGGCCTTGTGCTGGACTGGCAACATTCCCAGTGACAGCCCTGTGACAAAGCCTTGAGAGCCTCAAGTGGCCATTTAAAGAACTGCATTTAAATGCTGGCTTCATTTTTTGTGTTCTCTGGAGCTTACTGTTAGGTTATTTGTTATAAACAAGCCATGTGTGAACCAGTGTGACTCATTATGTACACCTCTGTGTGTGGATGCAGTTCAGAGCCCCACTCATTTTGTCTAAGAGAAGACGTTCTTTCGAGATGTTTTGTCTTGGTGTTGCCAGATGGTTTACCAGCCCAGCCTTCAGCTTTGAGAATGGACTACATTACCCCCAAGTTAAGTGTCCTTAAAGATGAATGAAAGCCCTTTAACAATAGTTTATAAAACCCACACAAGATTACGCTCATCAAAAATGAATCTGTTACATTGCAGTGCTGCCTACTTAAAAATGTAACTCATTGGTTAACATTTTCATCACAAGAAAATGGTGTTACTTTTTCAGAACTTCAGCAACAGTATCATTTTCCTCCTCCGATGTAGTGGAGGTATGTTTAACTTGCTGGTGCAGCTCATGTTTATGTTTTCTTTTCTGTGCACCTTAAGCACGTCTTTAATATTTATATATACATGAGTGTAGATAAATAGAATCTTTTTAAAGGACTCCTGTGAAAAAACTATTCAAATTCAAAAAACATTTTGTTAGAGTAGAGAGTATCCCATATGTATAGCCTTACTGCTTCCATAGGAAATAACAAGGTAGAAGGCAAATAAAAGGGTAAATAGCAGCCCTGTGCTGTGTAATCAAAGGCAGCATGTGTGTGTCAAGTATCAGTAAGTATGGCCACCTTTATCTAAAAAGGAAAGAGTTTTGGTAGTTTTCTCATATGGAATATTCAGGTGTGTGTGTGTTAACACAATGGCAGTATATTCCCAGGAGTGGACATCCCAGTGTCTTCACTCTAAGTTCAGACCATGCAATGCTCAAATAAAGTGCAGAAAAAGCCTCAGGTAGCACATTAAATGCTAAAGTTCATAACTGTTCATAACAATTAGAACAAGACTGAATACGTGTGGCTTGTTTGGAAGGGTTTCCAGAACACAACCTTTTCTTTCTAAAGACAACATGGAAGCATGGCTTAGCTTTGCAGAGTTGCATCCAACTCCCTCTTCTCACCTTCAATTGGTCACGGCAAGTGGCCACCTCTACCTGAGCCTGGCTGAGTTCTACCAGAGGTCTCTTCTTGTTAAAAGGGAGTTTATCCTTCCCACTGTACCCAAGTGCTTGCTCAGTGGGAGTCATCTGATTGTTGGGGTTCTCTCTTTATTACTGTAGGCTCTTTACATGACATGACTGTTATTATGATGAACATAAGAATTGAACAAAGCTTGAACAAATCTTAGTTCGCGAGATTAGAGGTGTGTACATCAAACAGTTATCATTTAGGTGACAAAGGGAACAACTGCTCTGTGATGGGGATGGCACACATTGAAGCAGTCGTGCACAGACATGTGAAATCACTGGGACGATTGCTCTGAAACTTAGACTTGTATGAACATATGAACCCAGTGAGAAAACATCCTAACGTCACCCCTTGACTGCAGCCCTGTGTCAGGGTTAACTGCCGTCTGTGTTAACTGTTCATGTCATATCCCCATTAACCTCCATTGTGGCTCCCTAGGCCACCCAGTCCTTGTTTAAGCCTCCCTGGGTGGCAGTCAGTGCTCCAACATTAGCCTCCATTACAGCTCCCCTGGCTGCAGTTGCCCTGTGTAGGGCATCCACTGATCTTGTATCAGTGAAACTGAGTGTCTGCGCTGCTGAGTTATGGCACACAGTCTGATAGAGCGTGCATGTGAACACAGCTGATGGCTGATATTATTTGCAGCAGTGCAGCAGCTCTGCACGTGTTAAGCGTCCATGTCAGTTGTTTTGTGCACGCCATGCGTTTGGGGTAACCCTCTCTCTCTTTTCTGTAATGGGAGGCATGAACTCTCGCTCTAAACCCATTTCCAGCCCATCTGAAATACGGCAGCAAATTACCTCCAGCGGCGCCCTGCACACTAGCCCAATCCGCCCCAAATAGAAGTGACAGGACAGCGCAATTTATCGCCATAACCCCAGCACCACCCAGAAGCTCCACACACACTGTGGACTCGCACGTGCAGATGCCGCACACATACACAGGCCAATCATGGGACTCCTGAATCTTGAACCTGTGTGCAGAGGCCTGTGATTTTGTGTACTGTACATACCATAGTAGAAATGTGTTGTAATTCTGTGTGTGTGTGTGTGTGTGTGTGTGTGTGTGGTCTCTACACTCAAGTGTAGGGGCCAACCGTGCTGCTCTGGCCCCCTGCCCTGCCTATTATCTCATTGATTTCCTCCTCTCCTCTTTTCAATTCTCTCCATTTCCACACTACCGTCCTTTCCATTAGAGGAGCAATTTAACAGAGTGCTGTGACATGAGAGAGAGAGAGAGAGAGAGAGAGAGAGAGAGCAAGAAAGGGGGGACTACAGGATGGGAAACATAAAGTGAAGAGAGGGGTTATAGTGGGAGAGCTGAGGAGAAAGGATGGGTAAAAGAAAGAGGGTGAGCAGAAAGTCTTCTAGCAGATGGTATTCTCGCAAAGCAATGCATGAATGAAAATTTTACAGTGTATTAACTGGGCTGAGTGGATAATTCCAGTAGCAATAAACCAGAATTGGGAGTAATTTGATTTCCTCAGATGTTTCCTTATACCATCTATTCTTCTTTTATTTGAATCCCTCTTTCTCTAAGGAGTTTCCTTCAGAGTCGTCTTCGAGCTCCCCACGACAGACACTTGTCATCCACCCAGCAGTGGAGAGGAAGCAGCATGTGCTGGATTCGTGGCTCCTTATACCGTGTGTCAGCCAATAAGCTGTCCCGCACCGTAGCAGCAAACATGTCCATCAATCGAACAGGTATATGTGTTGTGTGTTCAACAACGTCTGACCGTTGGAAGACTTAAAGGTGAAGTTCAAAGAGAACTAACACAACCACTTTGGAAATTTAAAATGTGCCTAAATGTGCCTGCCTCAGTGTTTTCCTCTCACAAGCAGATGTAAAATAAATTTTCCTAATTAAAATATATTTAAAAGAAACTTAATTTGCAGCATTGTCTGTGAAGGTTCTCAGTTCTCTTAATCTGCAGCATTGTAATCCGAGAATAACAAGGGCACAAATGTGACTGCTTGCTTCACACTGCAGTTAAATTACCAAAAATGGCTGGGTCAGTATTAGGCACTATGTTCACATTTGCCCCTCAGTTCATCTTCTGCTGAATTACACTGTTTTCTTTTTTTTTTTTATTGGTTGCCACTTGCAAACAGAAGGTTATAACAGGAGGTGGGTAAAGCTGCTGTTGTCTGAGAGAGTGGTCCTCTCCTCGGCCACTTCTCCTACAGAAACATGGAGGCACTTCCACCCAAACAAGAGATATAATCTCCTAAGCATTATCTGCGTCTTTCCTCGGGTCTTCTCCCAGTTGGACATCCCAAAGTGCTTCACGTAGGGGGTGTCTAGGAGGCATCCTCCTCCTGTCCAATTCACCTCATCTGGCTTCTTTCAGTGTGAAGGAGTCCCTACCAAAGAACCAAGCTCTTCACCTGATTTCTATGACAGAACCCACCCTTCAGTGTCTAGGGATGCTCATTCTCATGCTTTCAGTCACTGCCCAAAAATGTGGCCATAGATTAGGGTAGGAACGTAGATTGGCCGCTAAATAGACAGCTTTGTTTCCACACTTAACTCTCCTCTTCTTTTTTTCCTAGCAGCAGAAAATTCGGTTCTATAAGTACAACACCTCTCACTGGTATATTCATGGGTTTGAACATATTTCAGTTGACATAAAATTATACAGACTAGATACCCAGCAGTATTTAAGACATTTAGTCCAAGAACAGGGCAGTAAGTGTACACACAAGAGTTTATATTCACATTTGTGCCTGCAGCTCTGTTCACATATCCTCTAATAGACTTAGGGGAACTGGCTGGATTTGCCATCTGAAATAATAAAGTTGTCATCTGTCAGAGAAGTGAGGGGGAGGGCCTGGAGAAGTGAATGGGGGAGATTAAAGCCTGGATCTGCCTCCACTTCCTTCATACTTCTCTACCTCTCTTTTACACATTCTGCTGTGACTAAAGCTGCAGGTGAAATTGAGAAGCTCCAATCAGTTCAGCTCGTGACCAGCATCACAACACAAATTCCTGCATCTAGAGACACGTCTCGGGTGTCTTCCAAGCAGGAGTTGTGATTTCACATCTTTGTAGCAAGCTTCATATTTGTTCTTGGTATAGAGCCACCGGACTGTAATCCAGAACACACGCTTGACAAGAGACTAAACAGCCAGAAAAGTGCCAAATTTAGAGGTCTTAGTAAGATTAACTGCCGTTTGTAACCACACCCTCCTCATCTCCTTGTCATCTTATTCATTCCTCATTTTCCTACACTGTTTGTGGTGTGCATTGGGTACATAGTGTTTGTAATGTTCTCAGACAGAGCTCAATGACACATTTGGATTTGGCACTAATGCGTCAAACCACCCCAGTATAAATAACCAGTCACATATTTAGTTTTTATTGCTTCTGGCTATGCAAGAGCACATACAGACAGCTTCCCTTCTGTCATATCTAATGTAGATACTTTGAATATTTTAAAATTGTTATATTTAATGCAAGGCTTAACATCAGAACAAAGCATTTTATAGAATTATGGTAAACAAAACAAAAAGTTACTCTTAACTCTTCATTTATATACGTGCTGATGTATTTATTACTAGGAAAACTAATAGCTTGTAGATGGTAGACATGAAGAGAAATGGAGTAGGGACAATCTTGAAGTAAGAATATGTGACTATTGTTGTGGAGGGGAAGCATGTCAGACAGGATCATGAGTTTGAAAGGGTAATGTTGAATGTTGCCAGTGCATTGGCCCCACAGATTAGATGTCAGTCAGAAGAGAGAGATGAATTCTAGACTAAGTTGGATGAAGTGGTAGCGAGTGGTGATTGGAGCAGACTTTAATGGACATAAAGGTTTAAGGAAGGAGTTGAGACTGACTCTGGATGGTAGGGAAGACTTACCAGATGGAAAGAGATGGAAATGTGTTAACAAGTGAAGAGAGAGTATTGAGAAGATGGAAGGAATGCTTTGAGGAGCTGATGTATGACTGAAATGAGAGCAAGGAGGATGGCTTTTCAACAATAAGGGTGATGTGCAGAACTGTAGTAACTACGGAGTAAAAGGTGTTGCATTAATCCTTTGTGTCTCTCAAGATATGATAGGGTACCAAGACAGGAACTGCTGTACTGCATAAGGAAGTCGGGAGTAGCAGAGATGTATGTGAGGCTAATGCAGGACATGTATGAGGACATTGAGACAGTGATTAGGAGTGACAGATGAGTTCAAAGTGGGGTTGGGATTATATCATGTTCTGAGTCCCTTCTTGATTGTTGGGGTGATGGACAGGTCGACCACTGCGATCAGGCAGGAGTCTCTGTGGACTATGATCATTACAGATGACACTGTGATCTGTAGTGAGATGAGGGAGCAGGTGGAAGGTGTTAGTGTGACCAAATAGAATGCTAGGGATGGGGTCAGATGGGGTCAGATGATTCACTGTGGTGACCCCACCCCAAGGGAGCAGTTGAAAGAAGATAATGATGACAATAGATTTCTTTTAGATAAAAGTGATGTTTACACCTTTTTTTCCATTTCTAATCAGTTTGTGTGAAAGTTTGTGTAAAACAAGCCAGATGTTTTTGGATTTTACATTACATTTTTATGAAAATGGTTTGATGCTGAATTCAGTTATTTTAGGTGGGTAAGTGTGGTTGAATCTATCTGATCGATCTATCTAATCTAATCTATGGAGTTTGCATGTCCACGTGAGTTCTCTCCAGGCACTCTGGCTTTCTCTAACAGTTACTTTTTCACATGGGTCCAGGTAGCTTTTTCCCTCTTACTAAATAAATCATAAATCATCATTTAAAAACTGCATTTTGTCGTTACATGTTTTTTGTTTGTCTAATGTTAAAAATTAAAGTGTGACAAATATGCAAATAAATAAGGAATCAAGGTTGGGCAAATGCTTTTTCACAGCACTGTAGGCTTTCTTTAAATCACTCATTTGTCTCTTTCCTCCACATCTAGGAAGGTCCTCAAGCTTCCAGGTCTCCCACATGGTTCCCGTCATGGCCAAACCCTCCAGCACTCGTCACTTAGCCAGGTAGTGCTGACAGCTCCCATCTCTAATCATCAGACACACATATATAGAAATGTCCAAGGGCATGTATGCAAAAATGACCAAAGTAAAAAGTCCTCCAAATTAAATGTAGACCATCTTGTTTACTTGAAATCTTATCCAGCTAGGGCTTTTGCATTTGAGCCTCTGCACTCTCTCTCTGCACTAATATTAATTGCTTTTTAATGACTGTCAACTAAGAAATGAAGCCAGAAGTAATCTTGTAATATTAAAATTGGTATATAAGTACCTTTACCCAGAAATCCTTGCAGGGCGTTAGCTGCAAGTTTAATCCTAACCTAGTTAGTTATTTAGTTACTACCAGCTGCTTATTACTTACTGTGGTTTGTGTGTGTTTCATAAATTCAGCCGTGCAGTCCAGCGGAGTCTTGCCATCATTCGCCACGCTCGTCAGAAGCAGCGGCAAAAGCAGTACTGTATGTACTACAACCGTTTCGGCAAATGTAACCGTGGAACAAGTTGCCCCTTCATACACGACCCAGACAAAGTGGCGGTCTGCACCAGGTGACTTAAACACACACTGACATCCAGGCTATAGAAATGAAATGCAAGGTAAAGTTGTGGATTACTCAGTCTGACTGTTGTGACCTTACAAATATTGTTGAGATTGCAGTATTGAAGGATGACCACACAGTCACTGCAAGAGAACAGCATGACTCAACAGCAACTTCATTTTTGTGCATCATTTGTTGACTGTTTTTGGTTGAATTTGGGTGTTTAGAGGGTTTGAGGAAGCAGGTTCAGCTTTAAGTTTGTAGAGCTTATCGTTTTGCTTTCATGTATGCTGTGGATCGTGTCTTTATTTAAATGAATGAGTCCCTGCTGTAATTGGCATCTATTTTTCAGCTTTTAGCTGTGTCCATAGTGAGTATCTTTCTCTCTGCACCATCTTCTGAGCATTTCACTGGACAAGTTTACTAAATATAATCTGTAGAGAAACAGCATCATCTCACGTAGAGAGGCCACATGTGCTCATATGTGCATCTTTTACATGGACACTGCAGTAGAAATAAGAGACTTTTGGTTGGATTCTGAGAGGTCCATCAACTGATTCCTGTTTCTTTTATTATTACTGGTTAACGTGACTGTCAACAGTGAGACAAAAGCCACCAGGGATCTCACGATAGAAATAAATTTGTTCTGATCAAAACTGTAGTCAATGCAAAAACAGTGTTGTTTGAAATTATTGGTGAATTGGTGATCAGGCTTGTTTTTATTGTTATCTGCAGGTTTCTGAGAGGGACATGCAAGCAGGCAGATGGTACCTGTCCATTCTCCCACAAGGTGGCAAAGGAGAAGGTAACGCATACACACAGACACGTGCACACACACACACACACACACACTCTCACTCATGCTGGACAACATAATTTATAGGATTTCACTGCAAAGGGTTGGGTACAGTGTGAAACTATACGATGACACACTATTGGTTACAGTCATCATGGATTGTATTTACACTGTTGGCATGCCTCCTGTTTCCATGGCACTGACAGAAGTGAGGAAAACCTGACCTGGTTGCGGGGCGGAGTAGGGGTGGGGGGGTTATGACTAAACAAGCAGCTTAAATGTTAGACGTACAACCTGTTCAACTTTTCCATCTGCAAACCAGCTCCTATCTTGGAAATCTGTGAGGGGCTGTCATGGTTTTAGTTGGATTATAGGTTTTCTCTAATGTGAGAGTGAAGTTGCAGTTTGTAACAGCAACATGGAACCTGAACGCCTCCTCATATCCCCAGGTTATTGCAGGAGAAAACTTAACTACCCTGCCAGCGGGGTTATGTGAGTGGTTTGATGGGTATTAGCTGGACTGATTGAAGTGATAAATGCTTTTAAAATAGATTTTTTTCCACAGGTTGAATTTGGCCAAATTTGGTGCTCTTTTATTTTATTTTTTTTAATCTGATCTGGATCTTTTGGGAGGAAAAACAGCAATTTTATCTATTAACTACTGTGAACAGATAAAAGTTTTGCATCATATCTGCACAAGTACATATCAAATTGGGAATACAAAAAAATTGGAGACATCATCTTGGATTTTCTCTTAAAAATATTACACACCAATCTGGATCCACAAACACAATTCATCTGTCGTTTGGAAGATATTGTCACCATGGCCAAGATGTGCAGTATATGAATGATTTTGTTGCCAGTTTAAAAGAAAAATAGATTAATTTTACTTGTTCACATATCATAAGGTTTAGTTATTACTTCACTAAAGTAGAGTAAAACAGGAACTGGTCCCAAATTATCTCTGGAAGTCTTCATTTGCTTTGGAGTATGATCTGCAAATTGTCCCTGCATGTAACACTGATAAGAAGTCCAGATAAGAAGCGAAATAATCTCTCAGGAGAATTGGCACATATTTTGATAATCATTATGTAATAATTATATTTGTGTTCGTTTTTTTTAAAAAATTGAATATATTTAACAGATTGAAGCACTCCGCTGTTGGGTGTCTTTCCCAACACCAAACAGGGAAAGTGTTGAAACTAAAAAAAGGGAAAGCTTTTTTTTTCTCTCTCTTTGAGACAAGTAGCCCTCCAACAGGTGCTCTGCTGCCTCACCCTTCACACACACAATGCTCTGCGCCTGTGTGTTTTGTCACACTGCTGCCTGTAAGTGCCGAGAGCCCAGCTGTCTGTTTGTAGTGCCAGCTTCCCCCACACCCACACTGCCACCCCAAACCTTTGGCCCCTCCCTTTATGGGATACACCCGCTCCGATTTCATGCAGTTTCCTTAAGCAGGACTGTATGTGGACAGAAAGGGGGTGCAGGCTTATGCAGCTAGCACCCCTCCGAACTTGATCCAGGCACTAGTGTAGAATCCCGATTCCTGCACCCCACCGTCCAGTCCCCCCATTACCACAAATACTTCGAAACCAAATACCCCTGAACCAACTCCCCCTGGCATAGCCCCCCAACAACCATCTCGCTCACCACTTGCTCTCCACCCTTGGCTCAGTCTGAGCACACATCCAGTTCACATAAACACATCATGAGAGCTGGACGAGCTTCAGCCTGGATAAATATTTCTGTAGCAGTTAATTAGGTAGAAGTGATCCTATCTCAACGAGGTGGAGTCCCTCTCACAATCCGCCTCCTCCCTCATCTTTCTTCACCGAATCCCCCTCAGAGGTATATTTAGACCGGTCACCACCAGGCTCACCCCTGCACCCATATCAGTCGATCTCTCTGCACACACGCACACATGCTGTCAAGACACACATTCACTCTTGCTCCGCTGCTGTCAACTGCAATTAAGGTCATTTAGCTGCTCGGTGTGACAGATCACTTGGCACACGGGACACGTCTGGTGGTGGTTTTTAGAACTGCATGTCTGTTTATAAAGTTGTATAATCCCATGTCATCTCATCACCATTGCAATCTTCCTCTCTGTGATGATGGTTTTACATAAAACACTGCTGTGAAATTATGTATTTTCATTGGCTTCTCTAATTCATAAACCATCTCCACCCTTTACCTTCTGTGTGTATGTACTGTATTAATGGGTGAATGTGATTTGTAGTTAAAAAACACTTTGAATGTGCAGTTAGAGTAGAATAGCGTTAGATAGATTACCACATTTCATTGGACTGGATCTCAATACGGCTCATCCAGTTTCAGTTAGACTGTGTTCTTATTAATGTTTATGTTGTAGAATTTTTTTTTTAAATGGCTATTTTATTTTTTTACCCTGTCTTTTGTAAGCACTGAACATTTGTCAGGTTCACATGGTTTACAGACACCTGTCTGTCTCTACCCAGATGCCGGTGTGTTCCTACTTCCTGAAGGGCATCTGTAACAACAGTGACTGTCCCTACAGTCATGTCTACGTGTCCCGCAAAGCTGAAGTGTGCCAGGACTTTGTAAAAGGTTACTGTCCTGAGGGAGAGAAGGTAAAAACTCATACAAATGCACAAAAACATTTTTAATCTGTGAGAGGGCATTAGATTTTACAGACTCTATGCCACAGTTTGCTTATGATCGTATCAGGTGTTTTGGTAATCTATAGATTTTACACAGAGCTTTGTAAACCCATGTCCACATGGTGTAGGTGTCTGCTGCACACTGCACATGGAGCAGCGTCACAAATGTGTGAAACAACATAATTTGCACTTGTGCTGTTGCTGTTCATTAGCCCTTGCAGTGGAGAAGACAGAAGTCACAATAGACAAAAAGCTTCTTTCTGCTGGAGTGAAAATGAGTGTTTAAAAACTCCCCACTGCAGCCACCATCTATGCTTTTTTGGATCTCTGATGTTTTTTATTCATGTGTCACCCCCTTCATGGTGAACTTGGCTCTTTCCCTTTCTGTTTAAGCCAATTTTTGAAGTAAGTAATCAGAATTGAGCCTAAATTTGGCATTATTGTCATCATTCTGCTTTCTGCATTCAGACTACACTGGCAGAATTTGCTCAGTGGATTCATGCTGAGTTAACTTCTCAAGTTTAGATGTGAAGGTGACATCTGTTTTAAAGCCATGACTGCCTGACCAAATTTAGCCAAGAAAACAACATCCATGAATGTCCGGTCCTTGGGGGGGTTATTGCCTGTCACTTTTGTACTTTTTTTCTCTTCATTGAGTCACCTGGATGTTGTAGGGAAACCTTTTGACTGGTTATCAGTGCAGGTGAGATTATAGATGTGTACAGAAATCAGCTGAAACTCACAGGTCTAACATGGATCACAGTGTAAGTCTAAATGAAATGATGGAAACAATAGATGACAAGCATATGATCTTGGTTTTATTTGAACTTGATGTTGTTTGGCTCTAAATTTGGTTTCACACCTGCACTGATGCTGTTATCTGATTTCAGAGTTCTTTCTTTAAGCTGTGCTCCTCATTTTGAGCATACGGACTGTATAACATGTATAAAGTTTCCCTGAACTTAAGGCTTAGGTAAACAAGTGGTTCCACCCCCCGAACACACACACACAAACACACATGTACACAGTGACACACAGGCAGGAACAGCTGCAGGGGGTGGTGGTCCATAATGGCATAACTGTAGTGTCTGAGTGACACATTGAGGGTCTGATGGGTAAGAAAACCACTTCCACAGAACTCACGATCCTTAAGTCACCACACGCACTCGCTGCCCTCATGTCAACCTCAAACATACCCTCCACTCCTGCTCCCACCCCACCCTTGTGTTTTTGCCTCCGTCTCCGGCTCCCTTCCTTCGTTGTGCTTATTTTTGAGTGTGAAACAGATGCTTTTTCACACTGTCAGACCTCATTTAAATAGTGCATGGGGAAATGAGGATATAGAAAACAAAAGGGATATTAATATTTATTCTATTAGCTGAAGTGCTTAGGTCTGTGATTTTCCCCTGTGTGTGTTTGTGCCTGAGTGCACGTGTGTGTGTTTATAGAGCGGTGCGCTGCGATGCTCTGGCGACTCTATGATGGATAGCAGGCAGTAATTATAGATGGGAAAACTGCTGAGGATGGCACTATGGGCCAGGCAGGCAGACACTTCAGCATCTCAGGGGTTAAGTCTGCTCCTATCCTCCATCCTCCATCCTCCTCCTCCTCCTCCTCGTAGACCCACAACCATCCTGTATCATCCCAGTGTTGTCTCATGTGAACCCCCCTTGCAGGCTCTTTCTCTGCTTTCCTAAATTTCTCCACTGCTTCTTACTCCCCGGATTTAATTTTTAGTTGGCTGTAGCTCCTTCATGAGGTCTATCTTCTTCCAGGTTTCTTAACACATGAAACTCACAGTCACCTGTGATTGTTGCACGGCCGTGGCCAGTCATCCATAGTTTTTGGAAGATTAGCTAAATAGTTGGCTTTCATAGGCGCTTCTCCGCTTCAGCTGGTTGAAACAGCATCAGAGCCAGTGTACAGCAGAGAGCTGTCTGAGCTGCTGTTTGGCCTCATGATAAGGAAAGTGAATTGAGCCTTTTTATATGAACCTTCTTCCAATACTTCGCGCCTGCCTCTCATTTGCTCCCACTAACAAAAAGAACAAAATAAACAGTGCAAAGCAAAAGATTTTCAGAAACATTATGAAGACACTGTGTAGTAGGAAGAGTTGGTTATGCACATCACTACTTAAAGGCACGTCCCACCAGCAGGGGAAAAACTGCATGTACTCTATTGGTTTGCGCTCAGCTTTAGTCTTCAATTGTGTGTTTAAGTGAAGATAAAATGTAATAGGATGATCACCTGGTCTGGCTGCAGATATGCGAGCTATTAAATAAAGAGGAAAACAAAGAAAAAGTAGATATAAAATGTAGAAAATGATGACAAAGTTGAGGGAACAAGCCCAAAAAGATGAAAAAGCATAACTGATTTGACTTTGGTTACCATTCAGGGTCATGTTCTGTCTGTCCTCACTGAATTCATCGTTCAGGGTGAGATTGATGATACAGAGTTCCTCTGTTCAATGATAAAACATTTTGAAGTGTGCTGTGTGCCAGCACACCTGGGTATGGGCCAGGACAGAGCCCAGTGAAAACACTAATCTCTAACGTTAGTCGGCTATTGCAACACAGTCTTTGCTCAAAAACTGCTTGAGGTTCAGTTTTCTTTTGTTTGCCAGAAGATTTCATGTCTTTTGTTACTTATCTGCTACACAGAACCTGACTGAGTCCATCTTATAGAGGTAAGCATATCCAGGGTCAACACTTGAATTTGAACTCCTTGATGCATGACAAGAGAGAAAGTTGGTTTAGTGTTTGCATTTGGGCCCTATGCAGCTGCTTCTTAGAGCACAGCCTCTCTCACTGTGCGTTGTCTGTCTTGTATGTAAACAATAAACTAATCACAGGCAAAAAAAACTTAGAATTGTGCCCAACAACTGAAGCCAGGTTCCCTTTTTATTGCTACAATTCGATGCAACAGGAGAGCTCTGCTCTTTCTTTGGCCTAAGCCTTCTGCATTGGCACTCGCACTGCATTAACACTCGTTTTATTGAAATAAATTAGGAGGATACTAATGTCGATCTGATCACAGCCTAAAGTGTAGCAACACGGTAAATCCCCCTTTTTTCTCCCCTTTTCAGTTTGTAATCTTAGTAATATGTCAACCTGCGCTCATTATTGTTCTCTTCCATTCACTGTAAGTTGCTCTCAATGATTGTTGGCTTGATGCCCAAGTTGTAAATGCATATGATATCCTCTTTTTTCATTTTACTGTCTTTTCCATCTCCTAACCTCCCTCCCTTGTTCTCTTTCTTGCTTCTTTTGCGCCTTCTCTCGTCTCTTGGTAAATGTGCTGACTCTTCCTGGTTTTGGCCCAGCAGAGAGCTCTCTAATAGGCCCCAGAGACATCCCAGCATTCCTTAAATCAAGTGGAAAATTGTTAACTTGGTGTGGGATAAAGATGTTCTGTCCACTTTAGCTCTTTTCTCCCATTTCTTCTCTTACTCTCTCTCTTTCTTACTCGCTCTTTCTGTCTTTTTATGAAAATGAGGATGTATGGAGCTTCAGGAAAGACGAGTGAGCTTTTACAGTCCATTTCTCTGACACTTTGTTTCAATGCAACTACCTCCCTGTTTTAACTCTTCAGTTTTAACACAGCCTAGTCCTGAGGACTCTGTCCTCTTTCTTAATTGATAGATATGTGGCAGTTTTACTTTTAATAACTTTGATAATAGGGTTGCGAGCACATGGTGGGAGAAGTTGTTGTATGTGACAGAGATATGATCCTTTTATCACATACATTGTATATTTAGATGTGCAGAGTTTCCTGTCTCTGCATAGCTGTCTCTCAGTTGTAAAGACGGAATCCCAGCTTTCTTCAACCTTGTTTTATATAAGCAATATGCAAGAAAGTTAAAAGGCAGTGTAAAATTTAAATGATAACACAATGCTATAGTCCAGAAATCATTAAAGTCCTGTTTTTAATTTTAACTGATGAAAAAACAATACATCAGTTTTATCAAAAATTGTATTATTTTTGAAAAATATAATATATTTCACATATGATACCAGCAACACATTTCTAAAAAAACATGCAGGCAAAGGAAAACAAAAGACTGGTTGTCCCTTTGCACAACTGGTTGTTGTATAATTATTATCTGTCCATTTTCTCCCCTCTTATTCACTGCAGTCGCAGTGGTGCTGGAGCTATCCCAGCTGTCACAGGGCAAGAAGCAGGGTACATCCTTGAGAGGTCACTAGTCTGTGGCAGGGCGCTAGAGTATTGAGACAGACAAGCATTCACACTCACACCTACAGCCAATTTAGAATCACCATTCAACCTAACATGCATGTCTTCAGACTGTGGGAGGAAACCGGAGTACTTGGAGAGAATCCACGCTGGCACAGGGAGACCCTTGTCCTGCCCAGGACCCTCTGTTTGTAAGGCAACAGTGCTAACCGCTGTTACCCCTGTGTAATTATTAAAAGGAAAATATCAAAGCTAATTCAGGTTAGTGGGTAACAGTTCAAAGCTTTGAACTGTCACCCACTGAAAACATTTAGTAACTTGCCAAATTAAAAACATCATGAAGCGAGCCCTGAAATGTTGAGCCGCTGTAGTTTTTAAAAGAGGAGATGCAGTGCAGTAGTAAATATGTCCATGTCTCAACTTTTTTTCAACCCTCTTTTTGGCATCTAAAACAAATGGAGCACATTGATTTTAAAAAATACAATTTATAGTTTTGGCATTAGATTTGTTCTTTCAGTAATGCAAATCATTTCATTTTGTTTTTATTTATGTTTTAAACAGTGTTAGTACAGAAACAGCTCTGAGCACTTTATCCACAAAACATTCTGAAAAATTTGGAAACTCTTATTATGGCTGAGATATTTGCTCAAATGTGATGTCATCCAATGTTATATCAGAGAATGTTGAACTGAAAACATGACGTTTATATGTGTTAGGTAACTTTTGTCTCTTATAAACCAACTGTTTGCCAATTAGTGACTATTATATTTGTTTTGGGACTAAAAAAGTCTTTTAAAAATACAAATAGTATGCTTAAAAACTGTTTTTTGCAGCTACCATCTGCTTTACATTTGGAAAGCAGAGACATGTTAATTTAGAGGGCATTAAAGCAAGTCTGTGATTAGTCAGGCAGTTTACCTGCTCAGTGAATGCTCAGCTTAATGCAAAGCATCACTGCAAACAAAGCTTTGGAAGTGTAAGAGAAATTTGTGATTTTGAAGGCTTGTGGAGACTTGCCAAGGTTTCCTGAGTTGTTTCAGTCCATTTTGGTAATTTATGTCAAGTGAAAATGCAAAACAAAATCTGTCAAAGTCTAACAATCTAGTGATTTGTATTTTATACTAGTAAACTTGAATCTCTTTATGATTGCAGAATTGTTTTAGTACCAGTGAAAATGAGCTGATTCTATAAAAATAATTAATTGTGGTGCATCATAACAGGAGACCTGTTAGGTTTCATGGTGACGTCATGCACCAAATGGGAATCGTCATTATGGGCACCAGTAGAGGACCTGATTT
>VUQG01004163.1:0-11720 GCA_015106755.1 Etia nguti
TTCTCCCACAAAACGCTACGTCCAGATGAACAGAATCAACTTTTGGAGATTTACTTTCCTGGATGATTGAGAATGCATCAAGACATTATCCTCTTCTCTACTATTAATCAATAAAACCAATCTTAATTAGCCATTTTAACTACTGTTGAGTTGTCAACACTGCATGGCTACCAGTAGACATTTTCTGCTACACTTGTTTTGTAGATTGCGGTCAAGTTTTGAATAATGTATTCTTGAATTTTGATGCACTTTACTATGTGACTTAACTGAGACTTAATGAAAAGGTTTAAAAGCTGAAGAATTGGGCTTTCAAATGAAGAACCAGCATATTAAAACAAGAGACAACAAAACACCAACAACAGCAGACTGGTAGCATTGTTATGATGATTTCACTTCACCATTACGGTACCAAAAAAAAAAAAAAAAAAAAAAAAAAAAAAAAAAAAAAAAAAAAAAAAAAAAAAAAAAAAAAAAAAAAAAAAAAAAAAAAAAAAAAAACAAAAAAAAAAACACAAACAAAAAAAAAAAAAGAATACCACAAATAACACATGCATGATTACTAAACTTCCTCCATGTAAACATGCATGTGTTACAAAAACACATTTGCTCTTCCTGTCTCCTAAATATGCAGCACTACAAAATAATCCTCCCTGCCACTGCAAGCGAACTCGCTACATTAACCAGCAAAAAGGTCATTATCTTCCATTAAAGATCTTCACTGAATTCAGCACACACTGTCTGTGACTCCCTGTGTCTCACTAAATCATAGTCTCCCAGTACAGCTGACTGAGCATGGCACACTGTTAGACATGCATGTCCATTGTAGTGAACACATTCCTTCTGTCTCACACTCTGAAAATAGGATACTGAGCAATTAAAGCGGCTCATTTCATCTTTTCCTCTGCTTCTCCAGTTACACACAAGACGAAATGCTGCAACTGTTAGGCAATTTGAGCGCACACTGTATCATTTCAGAACAACAAAGCTGTCCTTCAAATTTAAGGTCAGAGATTCAGGTTGCATAACACCCTTGTCAAGCTTACCCTGCCAAGGCCCAGTTTGATTTTGGTGTTTATTAATAGCCTAACAGAGGTGTCCTAGGAATCCCTTTGCTTTATTGGAGGGAAATAATGCTTCCTTTAAAAAAAAAAAAAAAATTAAAAACTTAAAAAAAAACAGATCTGTTAAACTTTGTGCTTGGTTGGTTTCCTGGGTGATTGTTGTTAAAGACCCAACATCTAATACAAGCTCCTGACAAGCAAGGATATTCTTTTATTGTGCAATTGCCAGCACAAGCATGATTACTCATTTTATGATAACATAGCCACGTTTAGTACAGCTCTGCCTTCATCTCCAACAGGAAGACAGGGAGGTGCAATGACAACTGATATTGACATATTTTTATATTGACATATGAGCTTAGGGAACTGTGTGGTTGTTCTGGACTAAGGCATCTCCACAGACAAAGTGGTACAGCATGGATGCAAAGTAGACATAAGTTTCACTGTGTTAAATGAAACACATAGAAAAAAGAAAAAACAGTGACAACTAGACAGACTGCATTTTTAGGGCAGGGCAATAATCGGGGTGCAGCATGCATAGCAGCATGTTGGAGCCTGAACAGAAGCGCTGTATCATTATAAACTAGCTGTCCACTGTCCAATTTCACTAAGCAGTCTCCTTTACAGAGACACTCTTTCTAACACTAACATTAAAATCTCAGTTATAAATATTTGTGAGTCCTGCCTAGATTTACTGTAAATTCTTAGTGAACTCACCCTATACTGTCCTTACGTAGAATACCCTTCAGGGATGAGGCTTAGCAGTATAAAGTTAACCAGGCTGGTTAGGGGATTAATATGTCATTGCATGCACTGTTAGAAGAAACAGCTGTAACTAAAGTTACAGGTAACCTTAACCACTGTGTAATATGCAGAATGAAACTATAGGCTAACATTAGCGTGTTGGACTTGACATCACTGCAGCTGGCTCTGCCTTTCTTTGACTGGGGAGAAGTTAGCTGTGACAGCAATAACAGTCACACACAGGCAACGGCAGGAAAACCCAGCAAAATAAGTTAAGGCGTTGACAATGGCGTGAACTTAGTGAAATCTTCATCGATGCTCTGTTTTTAACCTAGTTACACGTTGACAACTAGCTTAAGCTAATGTTATTACCCTGGTTGAGTTCGGTTAATAAGAAACGCTAGCCGCTAGCTCGCCGTAATAATATAGTCAGATAACGTTAGTTTGTGTGAGTTCGCGGTAACGTTATAAGTAGTAATGACAGTCGGATATTAGCCTTCCTCTGCCATGTTTGAACTTGGGTAACGTTGATGTTAGCGCTTACTACAAACGATCACTGACAGTGACAGTTGGCTCCTCTAAGCTAGCCCAGCTAACATTTTTCTCCCTCCGGCACGTGTCTTCAAAACATAAATGCCGAATGAAATGCATAGCACTGAGTTTTACGGCTCCCAGCTAACTTACCATTTTTCAGCTCGTGTTTCACAGTAAACAGGTCACCTTCTCTGGAAGATCCCTCCATCGGGGATGGCATCGTAATTTCGTGTCCCTATTATATTCAAATATGCTTTCAGACAGATTTGGATTCACCTGCCAAGCTAGATTGCAAAATTAGCATGCAGAAACCAAATAATGCATAACAAACGGATCAAACGCCGATAATTTCGGCGCCTAACCTGACAGATACACGAGTAAAATGTTGTTACTAAACCTTGCAGCAAGCAAGCCCAGAGGAAACACTTGCTTCTTCCAGTACACCACCACGACCACTACCTTCGCAACTAGCCAGTCCCTATTCGCTGATTGGGGTTACTATGTGAAAAGCTGGCCTCCGATTGGATTATTTCGTCGTAATGACACATAATCCCGCCTTCTTCAATAGATTGGTGCTGCCTTCAAATGTCCCTGTTAACACGCTGTGCCAAAGGTCAGAATGTAAGTATAATAAATACTTCTTATCAGTTTAGGCAGCATATACATACGAATACAAACAAAACGCGTGTCCTAATGTAATAAATTAATGCAGGCCTACAGTGTTAGGTGCAGATTTCACTTCAGATTTTCCACTTCAGTTTTCTGATGAAACCTCTTCAGTCCTATCCTATTTAATGTAAATAAAATAATAAATTTAGAATGAAGTAAATTCCTGAGATTTAACATATGACCATAATACAGAATATGGTGCATTTAAGAGGTTCAAGAGATAATCCAATAATATAGAGCTGGTATGACTTTTGCCTAAGGATAGTAATATTTTATTTTTTAACTATTATGCACATGTCTAAAAGAAATTATAGTTACTTTCCTTTTAGATTTTCTTTTATCCCCTCATCTGGTCTTGCCACAAAACAGCATATCATGAAAGTGATCAGTTCCTGTTAGTTGAGGTAGAGCAGTTCCTCAGAAACACAAGCCACCTTATCCAAAACGATCACATTTCTGAAAGGAAATCTTTCTAAAACGGATTCAACACAAATGTGAACATTATAACATTAAGAAATATTGAATTAACTGCAAAACTGTTAGACTAGTATGTTAACTGTAATGTAAACTGTCAATCTAATGCAGTTCAGTTAACTGCACACGGGGTGTCGCCCTTGTGCTGTTACTGTGGAGGACTCAACCCTGTGCAGTGACAATTAAATACTCCACAAACACGTAGACAGTAATTTTAAATATTTTTTTCCAGAAATGTTCAATAAATGGTACTTGTAATATCTCCTGTGTAAATATTTCTTAATGTAAAAATACATTTTTCCTAGAGCAAATCTGCACTGATCATTCATGCAGACCACAAAATTGTCGGCTATCTGAAGAAATGTACTTCCTTCGCTATTTATCGATAATAAGATTTCAGTTATCTTAATTCTTAGTATACTAAGATGTCAGTCATCTTAGTTTAATTGTCTTTCAGCAGACAACTGAAAAATGGTTTCACTATGAAACAGAAGATTTTAATGGATTGATTTCAGCTTTCCTGAATTGATAACTTAGCCTTGCAGTCAAAATGTTTGTAATGACTCATCACAAGCAACAGGACCTAATGTTACACTTTAGCAAAGAGCGTTATTGTTAGAATGTTTGACCTTGTGGAGTATGGGAGATTTAAAACATTTGATTCATTGAAAGCTCACATAACATTCAAAAGAAGACTTCTACAAATATTTACAGATCAGAAGAATAACTCACTAGAAATCCCAAATGACTCACATCCATTAAGTAGTTTTTTCTTAAGTATAAGGAATACAAACACTTTGAATCCAAATTATATTCTCAGAGTTGTTAAGCTTGAACCTGGGTAACCTGGGGTCCTTGTCTCAAATGTGTACTGGTCAATGATGGGTGAGATTCGATTTTGTAATTGCCTTACTACATTTAAATTTTTGGCATGCATAAAAAATTACAGTATAATATCTTACATCATATATACATATCTACATACATCTATAGAAAGTGCAGAATGGGAATTTTACAAGTACCGTTTATTGAACATTTCTGTGTTGCATGTCTTTGTATCACCTGATATAAAATATATATACATATATATATTTACCATTATTGTCCTACATTAATTGTCACCTTACAAGGTTGAGTCCTCCACAGTACTGTCCCATATGTAAATCTTGTTCTCCAGAACATACCTACACCTCTCCAGACTTTCTTCCACCTGTTCCCTACTCTCACTACAAATCACAATGTCATCTGTAAACATCCTGCCTGACCTCATCACTCAACCTGTACAAGTGTACAAGCAAATTATGCAGAAGACTGTAGCTTTAGGCAAATAAAATGAAAATAAAAAACGCAGTTCTGCCGGCGTGTCTTTATTAAAAGGCACCAGTTCTCCGAAATCTGTAGCTAAAGGACATTTTAGTCATAAATACATATACATAGGTAAACATGTCTGTGATTTAAAGAACTCAGTGCAAATATTCTGGTTATGTTTGTATTCACTGATTTCTGCCTCTACCTTGTGGTAGCATGCTGCGATTGCATCGTGAATGCAGTGCGATTGTTAACTTTAAAACAGAATATTTTCGCTATGCACAAAATAGTAATAACAATAGTAGTAGTTGTTTGAAATTTTTTTCTAAAAACATAAATATATATATATATATAGGGTCATCTGGATGACAGTATGGATGAAACCCAGCCGGCACGTTTGGTTCATTTTAAAGAGTTTAGTTAAGAGGCGTTTTGTAGTCTTTGCGCGTCCAATTAGCTGCTAGTTCCTGAGATTTGACCAATGCTGTGGGAGTTTGTTGAAAGACACCCAATAAGTACCTTGTCCGATTGACCGCTTTCAGGAAGTAGCACAAAACTTGTATTCATTCTCCTCTTCTAGCGCCTCCTAGTTAGCTAGCTTCACTTCACGCCACCGCAGACTGACCTACGCTCCCAAGATGGCCGGTGTACGAGCTGTTGGTGTTCTCTCCAGACTGACGTTAAGGAGATATACTGTTTTCACAGGTAGGCTATACACTTGTTTCATGCAGACATTTTAAGGAAAGTCGGAAGAGAGAATGACAGCGAGAGTCCAAAGGTTTTTAAGTGTATAATTAGCTTGCGACTAGCTGTTAGCGCTAATGAATGCCCTGCAGAAACGTGTGGTAGTGCAGGTTAAATAACGCTAATTTTGATTCAGTAAACGTATATCTCAATTAAAGTTTAACCAGAATTTCAAAGTGCGTGACGCTCCTAAACCTATATCTGTGTAGCGAGAAAACTTGTAAGCGCTAGCTAGCCTACTGCTACGGAATCCCATAAGTTAAAGTGGGAGTGGATTAAAGTTACAGTTGTAAATCGTAAATCGATTTGCTTCACTTTTAAGCTTTAAATTGTCTTGATTAAGACAGTTCAGACTGAGATTTAAAGGCTTGTGTACTGTATTCTCAATTGTTATGACCGCGGTTTCTGTCCTACTGGTGAGGGGAGAATGTAGGTGAAAGGTCTCTTTGCACTGAGGTCACGCAAGTGTTGTTAACGTCTCGTATACGTCTGATGTATTTAATGCATGAGGACATTTGGCTTAGGTTTCTTTTAAAAATTACATCGAATCTTAAATCTTTACGCAAAAGATATTGTTTAACATATTTAAAATGTTTTAATAACTGGTTGCAACAGGGATATTTATCTCAGATCATGACATTTTTTTCTGTTCGACCATTTCTTATTTATTTTTTATGCCCCAAGATTTGGACATGCATAATGATTGTTGTGAAAGTTTAGCTTCACACACGTATGTTTATCTGTAGAAAGAGAGATTTTTGTTGTAGAAGGCCTGCCCATCCAGTTTTAGGCTTTTTTTTTTTTCGCACATTGAAATCTGACGCCATTGAACATTAATATCTCAAAAACTATTAAAGGTAAAAACCTGAAATTTTCACTTGTCTTTCTTACTATAAAATTGAATCAGAAGTTGTAGCGTGGGACAGATATGTCAGAAAGTATCTGCATTTTTGTTAAAATATGAAAAACAAATTCAAGCAGTCTTAGAAAGTGTGAGCTCAAATATAAGACTAATAAAAAACTTTATATAAAAAAAAACACAAAGTGATAGTTTCTAAATGATATATATTTCACAGTTATGCAAAACAAAACTGCTAAAATACTTTTGAACGTGAAATGAATAATCAACTTTCTTAACTTTGGTGCAGGTTTGAGCTAATATGACAAGTTGTACAATAAAAAATAAATATCTGTAGCTATTCCAGAAAAACAAAATTTGTGATTTTCCAGATTTTACTCTAATTATAATTAAGAAAATGATTTTGTGAAATACATGCATATTTCATATCCTTTTCAAGACCTCCTATACCAACCATTTTGACATCTACTACCCCGGAAGATTGTGTTAATTCAGGTTAAGTTTAAAATGTACTAAGAGATTTCAAGCGCTCACTGAGTATAATGTAAATATTTTTGCTACGTAAAAAATAAATGTATAGCAGAATAATTATAAGTAATAAAAAGGGGATTAGTAGCTTCTTTTATGTGGGTAGTCTTCCAAGGCCAAGACCCTAACCCTATTTCTGATTGAAATCCATGGTAAGAAAAATTTGGGCATAATGAAAAATTTCAGCATTTATCTTTAATATATCTTGAATATATGTTTAAATATTTATATTCATGTAGAAACACTACCTCAGAATTAACTTTGCGGGGAAAAAATGTTGGAAGAGGGTTATTGGACCATTTTTCAAAAAAATATATAGCTTGGCAGATAAACTAATAATGTACTGTCTTTTCCCTTGATTTTTACAGGCCCATCTTATCGCTCCTTCTCAGTATCTCCTGCCATGCTAGGTAATTTCAAAACAATCATATATGTGTAAAAAATATGTCAGAAACTCGCTGAACCTAATAACACTCTCTTCTTTCTATGTTTGTAGCCCGAACACATGTGAACTATGAAGTCAAGGGAGACGTCGCTGTTGTACGGATTAATGACCCGAACTCAAAGGTTTGAGCTCAGTAACAAACGGTTAGTTTATTTTTGCAGTCTTGCATTGTGCAGGTTAAATGTAACTATAATTATCTTTCCCTCTAGGTCAACACGCTGTCCATTCAAATGCAGAAAGAGATGACAGAGGTGATGAATGAAGTGTGGGAAAACAATGCTGTTAAAAGTGCTGTTCTTATCTCATCAAAGCCGGGATGTTTCATTGCAGGAGCTGATATCAAGTAAGCACAAACTCCTTAAATCCACTTCTCCTGGGTGGTACTGCAGTTACAAAGTGCGACCCGAAAATAAGTGACATCTCTGAATAATGAGTCCAAGTGGCTTGTCATTTTATTTAAAATATCCTACATCTGATTCAGTATGATCCAGGGCTGCAAAACCCCAGAAGAGGTTACCAAACTTTCTCAGGAAGGACAGAAAATGTTTGAGCAGATTGAAAAATCTCCAAAGCCCATTGTTGCTGCAATCAATGGTTCTTGCTTAGGAGGAGGCTTAGAGGTAAATAAGTGTTATTTTTAGCAGCTTGCTGTGTTTAACAGGGATCGATGATGATAATGTGTTCTCTAACCTGCTCTTTGTGTTGCATTTCAGTTTGCTATTGCCTGCCAGTACAAAGTTGCAACAAAGAGCAAAAAAACAGTTCTTGGTACTCCTGAAGTGATGCTGGGTCTTCTACCTGGAGCTGGTGGTACGCAGAGACTCCCCAAAATGGTTCGTACTGGATTATATTCCCTAAATTGTTTTTGATTTTCTTGAACTTCATTCGCATAAAAAAGTGGCATTCAGGCAGATGCTCGTGAAATAGCAGCAACAATGTTGTATATTGGCGACGCTCTAATACAGAGCAGTCGGGTAATGCTTGTAATTGGTTTAAGCTGTCGGAGACTTTGCAGACAGATTATCACTCCAGTTCATCATGTCGTGTTTTCTAGTGTTTGTTTAAAAACACAGGACCACATTATAAAAAACATTTAAAAAAATGTATTAGTGTATTTTTCTTTCTTCACACATTAAATAGTGATGATTATTCAGTGCATTGTTGATCTGCTTTCTTTACCTATAGGTTGGCCTCCCCAGTGCTTTTGACATGATGCTGACAGGACGAAATATCCAAGCAGATAAAGCCAAGAAGATGGGGCTTGTTGACCAACTCGTAGATCCTCTAGGTAAAAATCTAACGCTACCCAAGTAAAATTAAAATGGTGAACATGTGGGTAATTTTAAGTATTATCATGTGCAATTGTTGTAATCTGTGCAGTTTGGTAAGGATTTAAGTGTACGTTGTTCAGTCTGAGGATGAGATTATTTCTGCTTGTATTAAAGGACCGGGACTGAAGAGTCCAGAGGAAAGAACAATAGAATACCTTGAGGAAGTTGCCATTGAATGTGCCAGAGGGATTGCCAACAAAAAGATTTCTCTTCGCAAAGAAAAGGGTACAATGCAGAGTAAGTTGTATTGGATTTGTTTATCATTTGATTGTGTAGTCACTAGTGCTTGTTTTATCGTAAATAAAATTTCTGTTCTTGTCTCCATAGAGATTCAAGACTATGTCATGAGCTTCCCCTTTGTCCGGAATCAGATTTACAAAACGGTCCATGGCAAAGTTATGACGCAGAGCAAAGGGCTTTATCCAGCACCCCTGAAAATCATTGAAGTAAGTAAAAGTGCCTTCTAATCAACATGTTTTAGGAAATATAGTGAAAGATATGGATAGTATAGAGAAGTCAAAGTCATGGCATCGCTTTTGGCCAAACCTTTGTAACGCAGTCTGGACCATTGGCTCTCTATGGCGAGAAAATTTAAGAAAATATAATATTTTTATTATATATTTTTTCCTTCTCTTAGTGTGTGAAAACTGGAGTTGAACAAGGACCTGTTGCTGGATACTTAGCAGAGTCTCAGGTAAAGTTTGTTTTCCTACATTACTGGCACCCTAAATATTTACATAAATAAAATGTGTTCATAAACAGCATCGATATCCATGTTTATCACAGAATTTTGGTCAGTTGGCTAAAACTTCAGAATCGGCAGCCCTGATTGGTCTGTACCATGGTCAGGTTGCATGCAAGAAGAATCGCTTTGGAACCCCTGAAAGAGAAGTGAAGTAAGTGTAACGCAGATGGGAAGGGGGGTTAGCATATTTGCATCAAGCAATTGAAGAAGAAAAAAAAAGCTTTATTTTATTTTGCTTTGTTTAAACACAAAGAATTTGAACACAAATGGCAAAAGTCAAAACAGAACTATAAACTAGCCAAAAGCTTTCAGAAAATTACAAAACGTATGAACATTCCCAAGCATGTAGTGTTGGAGCAAGTCTGCCTCTTTTTATAATTAAAGTTGCTATGTCCTGCCCTTGATATTTTACTTTTTTTTTTCTTTTTTTCTTCTAAACGAGTTTCAGTCCTGTGTGAATTCCTGCTGCGGATGTTTGTTTTTTTTAATATGACACATTGACCCTCATGACAGCAAGTTAACATCTAGGTTGTCTTTCTTTACCACTAGGACTCTTGCCATCTTGGGAGCAGGTCTTATGGGAGCAGGTATCGCTCAGGTGAGCGTGGACAAAGGTGTGCATACAGTCCTGAAAGACACCACAGTGGAAGGACTGGCGAGAGGCGAACAGCAAGTTTACAAAGGGTGAGCTAATTTCTATATCGCCCAGCACTGAACCCACCTCCTGATGGGAAATATGGTGGATGCAGTGACACAGTCATAATAAAATAACTTTCAAATCACTTCTGGTAATTTTATAGCTTTTTGCTGAATAGTTTGACTGCTTTCTTTTAAAACAAGGCTCAATGATAAGACCAAAAAGAAGAGGATCACATCATTTGAGAGAGACTCCATACTGTCTAACCTGACTGGCCAGTTGGACTACAAGGGCTTTGAAAAGGCCGACATGGTTATTGAAGCTGTGTTTGAAGACATAAACATCAAGCATAAAGTTGTGAAAGAGGTGGAAGCTGTGAGTATGATTTTATTTTTTTAAACCATGTGATTTATACTTGGTTTGTAAGCATTTGTAGCACTAACGGTAACTTTGAGCTGTGATCTTGCATTTGTCCTCAGGTGATCCCCCCTCACTGCATATTTGCCAGCAACACATCTGCTCTGCCCATAAAGGACATCGCAGCTGCCAGCAAAAGACCAGAAAAGGTCTGTACTTGAAAACAGTTTAACTTCCTAAGATCCACCTTTCAAATAATGCTTTATACTTTTATTTTGGCCTGCTGGCCATTTCTTCTATTATGGCAAAAAACAAAAAATCCATAAAAATGGTGCTGATGTTGACCTAACTTGAAGTCAAAAAGATTAGATTTGTTTTTATTTCTCCCTTCTTAGGTGATTGGAATGCACTACTTCTCTCCAGTGGACAAGATGCAGCTCCTTGAGATTATAACCACTGATAAGACATCAAAGGACACCACTGCCTCCGCTGTGGCAGTTGGCCTGAAGCAGGGAAAAGTCATCATAGTTGTCGGGGTGAGATTTGGCGCCATGTGTGTTCTCTCCCCTCTTAGTTTAGACTTAAACTAAAAATGATTTAACTTAAAATTTAACATGTTTTGCAGGATGGACCTGGATTCTACACAACAAGGTGCCTGGCTCCCATGTTGGCTGAGGCAGTGCGATTACTTCAGGTTAGTGTTGTTCCAGTAACAAATTCCAGCTCGGAGTTAAGTGCTGACTGCTGTAAATGATGTTACAGCATTCATTATTTAATAGAGAATATATTAATTTATCTTTCCGCATTTACAGGAAGGTGTTGACCCCAAAAAACTGGACGCACTCACCACAGGTTTTGGGTTCCCCGTGGGTTTGGCCACACTGGCTGATGAAGTTGGCATTGACGTTGCAGCCCATGTGGCAGAGGACCTCGGAAAGGCTTTTGGCTCCCGCTTTGGTGGTGGAAATGTGGAGGTTTTGAAGACTATGGTGGACCTGGGATTCAAGGGTATGTACTTCACTTCTTACTGAAATATGGTGAGCGAATTAAGGGCTTGAGTTTTAATTTTACTTGATTATCAATTGTGTCAATGTTTGCTTTATTATTCTCAAGGCCGCAAAACAGGAAAGGGTTGCTACCTCTACCAGCCAGGTAGTAAAGTTAAAGATGTGAACCCGGATATTGGAGACATTCTTGAGAAATATAAGTTGACACCAAACCCCACTGTGTAAGTTGACAGTTGTAGAGGTAGTAGTAGTAGTAAAAAGGACATTCAGTTCATGC
>VUQG01004165.1:0-13198 GCA_015106755.1 Etia nguti
CTTTGTATTGGTCTTTCACGTGGAATTCCAATCAAATTGATTCATGTTTATGGCTGTAATGTGACAAAATGTGGAAAAGTTCACGGGGGCCGAATACTTCTGGAAGCCACTGTATGTAGTCGAATCTATGAAAAATATCAAAGATAACACAGTTTGACAGACATAAAAATATTTTTACACCAGTGTCTCCTTAAAAATTTGAAGAAACCGGACAATGGGATGTGAAGTGTGTGAAGAGTGGGAGAAGAGGGTTGCATTGACAATCCAACACAATGGGCAGCACATTGAACACATTTTATAAGTGGTCAGAAACTTGTAAATAACTCATGAAAGAATAAAGTTACGTTGGAACCAAGCACACCATTGTTTTTCTTGTGACATTACCAATAAGTTTGATGTGTCACATGGCCCTCTTCCTGTTGAAAAAACAAAAGTTGTATCCAAGATGGCCGACTTCTAAATGGCCACCATGGTCACCACCCATCTTGAGGAGTTTGCCCCCTCACATATACTAATGTGCCACAAACAGGACTTTAATATCACCAACCATGTTATTACAGTGTATCCATATAAATGGCCCACCCTGTACTATTCACTGAAGCCTCATGAGAAATGGACTCAGTGGAATGTCCTTCAAGACGCCTGAAGAACTCTTCCTGAAGAAAACTTAGAGCCATTAGAAGAAAGCTTGCCTGGAAGAGTTGAGCCTTTGTTGAAGAATAAAGGCAGTTAGACCAAATATTTAATAAAAGCTTGTTACTCTGTTTTTGATGCATGTGTTTCTATTTCCACTGCACGCATTTCCTGTTTTCTAGCAAAATAAATGAGGGGTGACTCAAGACATTTGCACAGTACTGTACTTGTATGGGAGAGTACATGAACAGGATGCTTAGAGTAATTTCGTTTTACTGTGTTGAAATGACAAAAAGCTTTAGATTTTGCTTACCGGATACGCAGCTCTCTTTTGCCACAGTTATCACTAATTTGACTTGGTCTGATTAGATTTGAAGAAGGTTTTATAATCACAGTCACCTGGTTTTTTATCAGGCACCCAAGAGGAAACACAAACCTTCACTTCCTCAAACAATGAAAATGACCAAAGTGTTTCACCTCATAAAAATCATATTCTAATATTTTAGGACTTTTATTCAAAGTGCTTTAAAATTTGCCTCATTTTCTGCTTCACACACTCACACTTCCATGCCAGTGGCAGCGACCTGCCATACAAGGCATTACCACTGGGCACAATTTGTGGTTGAGTGCAGCTGTAAATTGGACCCCTTCAGGGCTGTTATTTTTCTACAGCCTGAAGGGGTTGAGAAATCAAATTTTAACCAGCTTACTTTTACTTTTCTCTGGTATATAAATATTTTTTTTCATTTTATTGACCACAGGCTCTGAAAGCAGTAGAGCTTTAGAGTTTCAAGATGACAGAAAGTTCTTATAAGATCTAATTCAGCACAATTTCAACTATAAAAAAAGGTGGCATGTGGAAATTTCCTTTTGTGGTTTTGATTAGAATTACAGTTTAATGCCAGCAGTCTGGGAACCCACTGTTTATTGCTTAATGACTTTCTTTCTGGAGACAGGAGAATATTTCTCAGTGTATTTCTGGTGTTGTCAGAGGTGTTGCCTGAGGCTGAGACTTCCTCTTCTGTCCACTAATCATTGTTTATGTATGCAAATAGTTTTTTAAAAGCTAATGGGTTAATTTGGCAAATGCTTTCCCTCTTTAACGCTCCACTCAAATGGCTTACTAGGATGGTGTCAAAGTCTGCTCAGAGGTGATTGGTTAATAGCACTTAAACTACAAGTGGAATCCAGAAAGCTTCCTGTATCCATAATCTGGACATTCTGCAAACATATTAATATGCAAATATGTGTTTCTAGAAATTCAATGTCATGTACGGCATCAGGCAAAGATTTAATGTCTGACTTGACCATTTTTGTCTATGTACAAATCTGTCATTTTGTTATGATCGAAATCATATTGGAGTCAAATAATGAGGAGACTCTAATAATGGTGTCAAAAATCTGTAGCTAAACTGAAACAGAGCAACTAAAACACTTTTGCACTAAGCATAAACCCTGAAGTTTCAGTTGTACAAACGCACTAACTTTCAAAACATTTTTATCTCTGATTCAGAGTGATTTTCACTCCCATATCACCGCTCTCTCTCACTACTTTCCCTCCTCCTCCTCTCTCAGCAGGTCTAGGATGGAGCTCGCTCTGTGTGCAGCTGGGCGGCAGATCCTCTTTCCTCTGATGCTGCTGCTCTCTTTAAGCTTGGGTGAGTTCTCTGTCTCCTTCCTGCACATTCTGCTCTGCAGAAATGAATCACCTTTAAAAAAAAACCCCAACAAAAATAATAATATTAACAACAGACAAAGTCGACATACAGTTGGGGATAGCAAGAGGGAAAATACTAAAAGAGATACCAGGAAAGAACAAAGGGAGGTGGAGCAATTGGCGCAGAATAGAAAAGAGCCAACACACACACACACACACACACACACACACACACACACATATATATATATATATATATATATAGACCTTGACCTAGACAGGTCTGTAATAATTTGACTGTTGTAAGTGAGACCTGACATGTTGGGGATGTTTGCAGACATGCTCAGAGGGACTGAGCTGGAACTGCTCCAAGCCCATTTATGCAAGTTTAGCCGACCATCTGTTCCATTACAACTATGCATAAAATTCACAATTACAGAAGAAAAGAGAAATCATCCCCAAGCTGTAGCTCCCTATTGGATAGTATCACAGGTTTCAGGTCCCACACGCAGCCAGCTGACTGCCCGTACTAAAGATAAGTTCCTCTCTTTAATTACTTTCACTGCAATTGGCATGCATGGCAGTGGTCAGTCTGGATTTTCATTAAAACGAAAACCTGCATTGCACATTTCCAGAATCAGAGCATTACTTTACTAGTCACTGCGCTTAGACAACATAGAGTTATCTCGCCACATTCAATAGTTTTTTGTCTGTTTTTCTTGCACAACAAAGAGTTAAAAATAAACCTGAAGGATATATATATATTTATCATCTGTCTGTAATCTCTGAGTTCATCACCATAAAGTCATCCTTGTGCATATAACAGAGTGTGGGCTAAACAAGATTTAAAACTGGGAAACAGAGAGAGCTATATTAAGGTTAACAGTATAAACTGAAGAAAAATGGTAAACAGTGTACAGGGTTTATAGTAAAAACTTCAACTCAGTAGTAATTTTTTATTTCAGCAGATCTGCAACGGATACACGTGGTCACATGATGCCAAATGCCAAAAAACTACCTTTGGATAGTGCACACCGCTTTGTTAAATACTGATTGCCTCAACACACCTCTGCGAGGTTTAACTGCTTGCATACCTAACGCTGGAAAAGCCTGGGATTATTATATACCAGCCTAATGATGGATTTCTCTGTGAAGGAATAGCTGCACACTTTGGGAAATGCATGTTGTTGTAGCATTAGATGAGAGCGTGATTTAGTTTAGTGTGAAGGCTGAAAACAGAGCATGCCAGGATGTAACACATTTTAAAAATTTTGTGTTGATACAGACAAAACTTTTTATTTTGTTTCACTTGGACTCAGCACAGCTTGCTGTTTCCTGCAGTTTCCAATCTTTGAAGTTAACCTGTAGCTTCACACAGTGCAGACATGTGAGAGATGATGGGGCTGGTGAAACTAAATTCAAATACAATATGACAAACTTTTATGATATTTGGCAATTAAATACTTTAAGGAAGTTCACATAATTTATGAACAATATCAAGGTGCTGAACCCAGACATTTCCCAACTGACCCCAGCGTATTGGGCACAGGTTTAAATTTTGGCTCATGGTATTTCCATTTTAGTTATTCTAGTAAAACAGAGAGAGGAAAAAATAAAATACATTACAGTGAGTACCATACATTACTTTAATCTCTGTGATTCTGCTGTGGTAGGCTCGGACTTTAAAGGCTGTTGGCCAGATTGTGTTTTTGCATAAGTGATTAGCATGAAATACAATCTTTAATTTGTAGCATGCAGCATTTCAGGTGTGATTTTATGCTGTTTTGTCTACATAATGAAGGGTTTGCTTGAAATTACTAACACAGACAAAAAAAAAAAAAATTACATCTTTGGTAGCTGAGCACTCATTTTTTAATTGATGGATTAGCAGTTACATTTCTGGGACTGTCCTCTTCAGATTTAAGTGTATTTGTTGTGGATTTTTTTAAGAACGCATCCCTTGTGCTGACAGATCAGCTCTGACCTGCTGGGAAATGTACATGGGACCTCTGGAGGGCTGTATGACAGCTGACAGCACCCATGTTAATTCTCAAATGTTGACAGCTGAACCTTTAGATCCTGCAGGTTACAGAGTGAGTCCAGTGGGGATTTTGCTCGACCTTGGGCCTTGGGCTCTTCTTTGTGGTGCGGTGTGGCTCACTGGCCCGCAAGTAGAGGCTGCTACCATTGGGGAGTGCGACTGACATGGAAGAATGAGCTTAACTAAAACAATGCACTCGTCAAAGTAACATCCACATGGATGTCACGACCTAAGGCCTCCCAGTGGAGCATTGCAGTGTAACAAGATGAGGAGTGTAATGAACTCCGGTCTGTAGTTTTAATGCACAGATAGACGTACAGTACCTGGTGATCTGCTGGAGCTGGGATGTGCTCTGATCGGTATCCCAGCCACATGTTACTCTTAAGTGGTAAATGACAGCAATATAAATATCTTTAAATACATTTTTTCACTTTTGCTAGAGCTTTAAAGTCCATAATAGTTGGAACAACTGAAAAATACATTTTTGGTCAATTCACCAGCTGACTGCTGAGGAAACCACAAAGGATGGCTGTGTGATGAGCTTGAAAGCTTCAGAAATAACTAATTATATAGGATTGCAATTAAACTAATGCTGCCGAGGTGAAAAGTGGAACTATAGATGGGTCTGTTAATGACAGAGAGCATCCTTTCATGTCACTTCCAGCTCTCTGCTCGGGGTTTTCTTTTGTCCCCTCGCATCACCTTCAGGCTACGTGGTACACTTCCTCCATTTAGTTTGTTGGATTAACTATTTTCCTCCATCCCTCTCTCATTCCTGCTCTGCCTCGTGTTTGAGCTCTCATTCTTTTCCCTCGTATTTGTGATTCTGTGATTACATCTGATTGGGGGGGGAGGCAGCGGGGGCGTCTTCTGCGCAGAGTTTCTCTCAGGGGGTTCAGTCTGTGAAAGTCGTCCAATCTAAATGCAGATAGAAATATCTTTCTGGGATTCTGTTCCTCTGTGCACTATTCCAAATAAAGCTGTTTTTTTTCTTTTTCATACAGGTGCTCTTTTTATGCTCGTGATTATTTTCTATTGTACTTGACTAACTGTGAAAATTTGAATGGTGAGGGAACAGAAAAGGCTCTTATGAACAAACAATGAAATATTAATAAGTAAGCAGCAGTTTATTTTAATGTTTTTTTTAAGTATATTAAAATATACCAAAAATAAATAAATGAATGAACTGAGGGCCCTTCTGGAGACTTTAGAGGTATCTTAAAATCTTCACTAGTAGTGGATGGAGAATGCTCAGTCATCAAGGCAAGTGTTGGTTATCATTATAATTTATCTAAATAGGTTCAACCCTCTACAAATATATACACATAATATAATAACAGAAGGCAGGGATGTTACAGTAAGTTGCATAGTGTGGCAAAAAATGTCAGAAGAATGTAGGAAATAGTCATATCTGTACAGGTGATGGTGTTGTCATGGTTACATTTAACCTGTATGTCATGGCAACCAGACTGAGTTAGTTGCTGATATCAATCTGCAGAACTCAATATTTTGTGCACAGGAAGTGGCATTGCTTCTTCTCCAGAAATAATTTTTTGAATTCTGAATAAAGGCATTTGAGTGAAGTGTAGGATCATAAAAATAATATTATTGTAATAATTAATAGAAAATGAAATAATTAAACTGAAACCAGTGATTTTGTAAGGCGTGTTGGAGGTGTATTCAACCTCTTTAGAGTTGTATTTGAGGGGCAGTCCCTTTCAATGGGACAACACCAGGGATGAATCTTTTATTGATGGATAAGGATGGATAAGATTTTATTGATCTCAGTGCCATAAACATTACCCTTATTGATTTATCTTGATTTCATCCCGTAACTTCGCTGGAACAATTACACATGTGAGTGTGAAACTGCCTATGCCATGTTGCGTTAGCAGACAGTTTGGTTTATAAATTACAATACAGCCTAAACCTCCTGTGTACGTGCAACTTTTTATGAGTATAATAACCAAAATCAACCAGAAGACATCATTCATGTATGTACAGTAGTGTGCAAAAGTCTTGAGCCAACCATCATTTCTTTATATTTTGCTAGGAAGTGGGAAATAGGTGGAGTGGTTTATTGAAATATGTGCAGACATACATGGAAATACAGTATATGAAGCAAAAATAGAGTTTGTACAATTCTAATGAGCATCAAAGTCAATAATTGGTATGTACACCTTTATTCTTCAGCACATTCTTCAGCCTCTCTTAGGCAGCTTTCTGTTAATTTCATTATTGGCAAAGATTTATACCAAAAATTTCAAATTTGGATTCCCTCCATAAAACCTCTCTCCCAACTTCCTCTGTAGATGACCAAAAATTCAAATCACTCCATAAGACCTGCTGACCTGTTGCTAATTTTTCAGTTTAGAGAGTCCAGTTCTTGTGTAGTTTGGCATTCCTCAGCCTTTTCTCCCTGTTTCCCTTAATTAAGAATGGCTTCTTGACAGCCAGCCTTCCACTGAGACCATTTCTGATGAGGCTCTGGTGAACAGTAGATGGATCAGATGCATTTCTCAGGTTCTGTGTCAGGTCTGCTGGACTTTTTCCTAGGACATGAGTTTGAAATACTATTCATCTGCTTTAGATATAGTTTAAGGTCTGTCACTTCTTTTGTCCTCCACTTGTTCATTTCCCCCAAATTTTAAGTATATTTATACTGTATATATTTATGCTGTATATATATTCTTTCTATTGTTTTTATTTCTTCTAAGCTAATTTTCCTTGAGCACATTGCATAATCATGTTTGTTCTCTTGTTCGTCCTCTCCAGGTGCACCCTCCTCCATTGTGAACATGCGTAGGATCACTCATCCTACAGTACAACAAATGTTGGCAGGCAAAGCCACTCTGCCTTGTGTCTTCACCCTCCAGACCAGCACCTCCACTGGGCCTCCTCACCTCCTGTGGACTCGTACTAGGCTACCAGGGGGAGGACAAGGTGCTCCTTTGGATCAGATTGTGCTTTCTGCTAAAGGTAAAACAAAAACCTAATGTTCCTGTTTCACTGCTGACTCAGACTTCCTTATTCAGTCAGAATACCCAGTGAGACTTAAAGCTACACTAATCAATAGTTTTGTATCAACAACAGATCCAATGTGTATGTGTGAGGTGTTGTTCACAGATATTAGCTGACTCAGCTGGCCAGGCCGCAGTATTTATAGAATTTATCTTAAGGCCACAAAAGAAAAAAGGGAAAAAGATCTTAACAAGCTGATGGTAACAGCTCCTGGAATAAAAGTGAAATAAACCTGCACTTCTAAATGTCCAAATCTGCTTGAGCAGTGCTGATTAAATCCATCCACAGGGTACCATACAGCAGACAACTTAACATTTTATCGGGCACAGCTGCCAGCTGTTTTCAGTGAAAGAGCTCTTAAAACGCACTGTAGAAAATTGCTAGCACATAGCATGAAGCATTAAGCAGCTAAAAAGTCACATTTACCTCAGAAATGAGCAGAGATCAGGTGGAGAAAGAAATATAACACAAAATGAATGCTAATGTTGCTCTGTATGTGTTTGATATGCAAATGTGAAACTGTTTGCTAACATGTTGTGCAGTTTATAATTTGGAGACTCACTGGGTTAACTAAATGCTGCAACGCTCAACAAGAAGTACGCAAACTACTAGGAAAGAGGCAAAGATTACATATGCCCAGGGCAGAACAGGGGCACAGGTGCATACAGGCAGGAAATAAACAAAGGCAGGAAGTGGAGGACCTGAAATTAGAGACATAAGTCTCAAAATAAAACAGGAAGCAGAGAAAATGTGACATCGAGGACAAAACATACTTCCTTTAAGATTGTGGATGTGTCTAAATTTCAGATCTCTGCAGCAAACAGTAACTTCCTCAAACAAAGAGTGAGAAATACTAAAAACCAAAAACCATGTGAGGGGGGTAACTGTTCTAACTTTGTCGGACAGTTGGGTGTTAGTGGGTCACCCCATCGCTGGTAGCAAAGGCTTTTAAATCCATATACGCAAACACGTAGCAAAGTTTATTTTCTACCTCTAAAATCTCTTTAATGATGAAACCTCTCTTTCTGTGCCCAAGGCGATGTAATCAAGGTGAATAAGGCTTTCAGTGGTCGCATCATGCTGCCAGGATACACTGCCAACCCTCTGAATGCTACCATGGAGATCTCCAGCCTCCGTACCAACGACTCAGGCACTTACCACTGTCGGGTTGTCATGGGCAACGACCATGAGAGGGACACTGTTCCCCTGGTGGTGTCCGGTAAGTGCAGCAGCCGCCGACGAGAGATTTCTGTGTGAGGAAAATTTAGGGCCCCAAAGGAAACATATAGGCTAAGCACAAGTGATGCAGAGAGGGTGAAGTGCATTAACTCGAAGGGCTTTAAAATTCCTCTTCCAGCTTAATTGATTTTGGTGTTTTATTGCAGCCCAAACAGATAATGGCGGCTTTTAAAACAGAAGCACCTCATCCCCCCCAACCACCTTTTTTTGGTCTTTTTTATTTAATTAAGCATTAATAACACTGATTCACTCTATCAATATTATAATGACTGCTTTAATTAATGTAGCATCATGCTTTCTGTGCTTGTTTTGTTTTTGTTATCTGGTTTTCCACTTGAATAATTGTGTTATTCATTTAATTAAAGTGTTTGCACTGAATACCAATACTGGTTTCTCTCGCTCTCTTTTTTTTTCTTTTTCTGTGTGCTCATGTGTGAAATTTCAGCCGAAACTAGAGTATTGCTTTGCTTGATCTGTTTGTGGCCCCTAATAACATGTTCGCTGATTACATTCCCCTGATGTATTGATTCTGACTGTGTTGGTATATCTGTCAAATTAAAAGGAATTAAAACAGTTTGCCACCTGTCTCTGGGTCTGTCTGTGTAGGTGTGGTGTTTCACTACCGGTCTCTCAGCGCTCGTTACGCCCTCTCGTTTAGTGACGCCCAGCGAGCCTGTCAGGAAAACTCGGCTCAGATCGCCACTCCGGCCCAGCTGTGGGCAGCGTACCATGACGGCTTCGCCAGCTGTGCCGCTGGCTGGTTGGATGATCAGACTGTTCGGTGAGGAGACGACCAATAAGTTCTCTTCTCCTGCTCGCTGCTTGCACTTTCTGCAACACTGTGGCGCTTTGAAGGACTGAAACTAATGACTATCCTGTTTGTTTCCTCTCTTCTTGGATCATCTGCTTTCTCAATTAATATTCCTCAGTTCTTTTTGCCGCTTCATCTGCTTTAAGATCGTGTTCTTTTCTGTGTTACTGTTTCTTTGCTATTAATTTTATTCTAATTTATTCTAATCCCTTACCCTTTAAAAGAGAATGCAAATAAGAATTTATTCTTTACTGATATTTAAAGTCTTAATGAAAAGAAACACTTTGATATGTGATCTAATGCATTTGTCACGCAGTAAAATGTCCAAGTTATTATTAGTTTGAAACAAAAGCAATAAATTACTTACATCACTCCCAAACGGTTGTCTCCACAGATATGCTGTCCAGGTTCCAGAGCTTGGCTGCTACGGACATAAGGAGTACTCTGCTGGAGTGAGGAATTATGGGAAGAGGGACCCAAAGGAGCTGTTTGATGTGTACTGTTTTGCTAAAGAATTGGATGGTACACAAACACATGCATCCACACACTCACATGCATGCACACACAAACACACACAAGAGAAGATATAAAACAGCATCAAAAGCTCTCACAGGTTTTGGCTTTTACACTGAGGTTTGCATCATATTCTGCTACAATATTAAAGGGATAAGTCAGGACATTTTTTAAGTCTTCTTATTGTTCTCACCAAATCAAGTGAAAAGACACAGACCAAAAATTGCCTAATCCTACATGTACACATAGCATGTACACATGTACACAAATATTTTTTATTTTTTTTTTACTGTGCATGGGCCAGTCTTCCTTATCTGCTTCCTTCTCCTCCTCCTCCTCTGTAAGATCTATACAGTCTTGTGAAAAACTAAGTTCACCTTACTGTTTTCATGGGAATTAAAATGGTAAGGTGCAGACAGGTGCAGCTAATCAAACCCTCTTGATTAACTGATCTGGAGCAAGTGTATAAAAGCATAGGTTTTGACAGTTTGTTGGTCTGGAGCCTTCCGGTGTGTTATCACAATGCCTAAATCTTCTCAGGAGTGGAGGTCCCCACACATTCAGCCCAAGGTCAGACAGTGCAACACTCGGAGAAACTGCAAAAAACCCAAGACTTATGTCTCAGAATCTGCAGGTCTCAGTTAGCATGTCAAATGTTAAAGTTTGTGAAAAAGACTGAACAACTTGTTTTGAAGGGTTGAATCTGAACAAACCACATGACTTCTTAAACAATGTCTTTTGGACAGACGAGGCCAGAGTGGAGATGTTCGGCCATAATGCACAAAAATCAAACACAAACCTCTCAAACACAAGACCTGGACACCTGCAGCTACTGAGTTGACCATGAACTCAAATATTTTGAACTGCCAAAATACTTTAGAATATGGAGTCAAATAAATCCGTCTGTCCAATAGCTACAACTGGGTCATGTGACAGTACAATGATGAATGAAGAGAAAACAATCAAAGTTCAAAGTTCAGACGTTAACTTGATTGAAATGCTCTGGTGGGACGTCAAGAGAGCCGTGCATGAATGAATGCCTGCAAACCTCCATGAATTGAAGCAACATTTTATGGATGAGTGGGCTGAAAAAGTCATACAGATAACGTTATTGAGTTATTACCGCTAACGGTGGTTCTACAAACTGTTGAATCATAGGGTGCACTTGACTTTAGAATACCACCAGCCTCATTATTTAACCTCGAACACTATTATATAACATTATGTGGCATTTCAGTTTTTTAACCTATTAGAAATTTGACAGGCACCATCTGCTGTCTCTTTTTTTCCCTGCTCCAGGTGAGGTGTTTCACTCCTCGGTCCCAGGCAGACTGTCTCTTTCTTCTGCCTCCGACCGCTGTGTGTCCCTTGGGGGCCAGCTGGCCACAGTGGGGCAGCTGTACTTGGCCTGGAGGGCTGGCCTGGACAGCTGTGCCCCAGGCTGGTTGTCTGATGGCAGCGTCCGCTACCCAGTGACCTGGCCTCGTGCTGACTGTGGGGGGACAGAGCCAGGAGTCCGCACGGTCACACCCAATGACACCGCTGACAACACTACAGCACTGTATGACGCCTACTGCTACAGAGGTATGGGGGCATAGGGGGCAAATGATGTTTGTTAATTAAGTATTAACACAGTAGAAAACATCAATAGAGTGAATTTATAGTATGATAAGGTTATGTAACATGTAATATTCCTTTATTTCACATACAGGAATTAATCATGACTACAGGCATGATTAAATACACAGATGTGACTAACATATCACTACCAAACAAAGCGTTACTAATAACAAAGTGTTATTAATGCAGGAACAATGACAATAAATGTCACTGCCAATGTTGTAGCTATGGCAACACTTGTTTCTGATTCATATCTGAGAAACTGTTGGATTGACAGAAGCTGTGGGAGAGAAAGAGAGAGAGAAAAGACGGGGTATGCTTAAGTTTAATATCTGGATGCTCAGCTGTCAGTTCGGGCTTTTGTGCTGACTAATATCGTCAAAATTAAAACTCGGTAAAGCTTTTAGAGGCAAAAACCTTCAGTGAATGTCATACAAACAGCAAATCTCTTCACCCTGTTTCCTAGGTAAAGTGAAAAATACAGGCTCCATCTCTCAGATCTACACCTCCCTGTGGAAGCCCTGGAGCTACCTCGCAGGCTCAAGCGATGCTGACTCTACAGGGACAGCTAGTTCCGACGTGACTTCACAACAAACCACCACGATCAGAGGTGTTACATTTATCTGCAGTAGGCACATGAACCAGTGACGCGAACCATCTGGTTAACCAGAAAATTCACTCATCCAGTCAGTCGATGTAGACAGTGAGAATTAATGTAACATAAACAAATTAAAAGTGCATTTTTCTTTGCACAGAGTCACCAGATGACAGCGAGCTTTCACCTTCCAACTGGACGGGATTGGTTGACCTAGAAGAGGAGGACTCCTTTCACAGTGCTGATCCCTGTAAGTATGAATGCTAATATTGACTCCTGTAAGAAAGAAAACTGGGTTTGATGGGCAAAGACAGCGCAAATGAACATTCACATCATTGTCTCAAGCCTCAGACCCCTGGTCCTCAGAGTCCTCGACAGGATATGTAACCCTCCAGTTAATCCCGGGACAGAACTCCTTTGACTGGGGAGAGTCACTGGAACCTGGACCCGACTCTGAGGAGTTTCTCCTACCCCCAGTCCATCCAACTCCTCCTGAGAAGAAGGTTGGTTTTAAGCTTCTGTTGGGACATTTTAAACACTGAAGCAGGGACTTTGTATTGAAATCAAATTTAATTTTAGGTTATTTCCAAGATCGTCAAGTCCATTTGGAAACCTTGGAACTATCTGGTGGGGACTGAAGATGAGGAGGGAACACAATCACCGAGTGGGGAGTCGGAAGAAGAGAAGATTGTGACGAAAAAGGTCGTCGAGGGTTCACAGGAATCCAGTACAACATCATCAGGTGAATGGATTTGTCCTGATTAAAACCAGTGAATTAAGAATAGCCAATGAAGTGGGATTTACTACATTAAAATGGTTTTATTATTGAGTGAAATCAGTTTTATTTTGTAACGTATGGACTCCTCAAAATGTGTAAACAGACCTTGATGTATGTCTTACTTGGAGATTGCTATTATTCTGTATAGTTTAAGAATAACAGGACAAAGGGGACATGCTATAGCTCTACAGGCGACCCATATGGCATAAGTCTATTGCACAGGCTTGGGTTTTTTCTCCCTGCACTCTCTCACAGCTTATTTGTCTACCCTCAATTGTCCTCCTATCATA
>VUQG01004166.1:0-12225 GCA_015106755.1 Etia nguti
CCAGGACTCAGCCTCAGTGCTCAGCCTGCAGCTGAGCCTCTACATTTCTCCTCTCTGTTCTCGTCTTCCCCCTCGCTGCTCTGATCCATCCTCTTTCCTCTTCTCTCCTCTCTTCTGTTATAATCACTGCTTTTCAGTTGTCAGCACTGATCGCTTTCTCCTCCACTTCTACTTTTTTTTTACTCTCTTCATCCCTTTCCCTTTTCTGAACCTCTAATCCCTCTTTCTTTTCCTCCTGTTGGATGGAGTGAAAGGCTTTTTCAGCACCTACACCCTCTCTTCTGTGGGCCTCCTCCCTGCATCATCCCATGGGTATCCGTGCATCTTGCAGGTAAGAGTAGGATGAGTGTTTACGCGTTTGTTGACAGCTCCAGACGAAATATGACTCACGTCCAGGTGTTTCCAGTGCTGCGGAAGTCCTCGAAGTATCCCGGTTTTTGTCGTGTGATCAGAGGTCATTGAACTGTTTCTGTCCAAGTGTGGTCATACCGCAGTGAAAGGGGGAATAAAACCAAACAAACTTGGATGCGTGATCTGGAAAAGCATGATTGCCTACTGTCTTTTGGCATCAAATGTGTGAATGCTGTTGATCGGTTGGAGGTCGTGCTACATGCCTTTTTTTTCCTTCTGGTTTACATGCAGGCATGCATGCATTGTTTTCTAACCTCCACATTTCTTTCCCCCTTTCTGTCCTAATGCTGTCAGCTATTTTTAGTTAAGAATCTTGTCCTTGGATTCAAGGTCCAAAAAAACTTTGTGGCTGATTTAAAAACTGTCATCGTAAACTGTGAATATTGAAACAGTGAAGAGCGAAAATATATGATGTAGTTCTCTTTATTAACATGTCATGCATCTACATATAAAAATCCCTTCATTGTGCCTAAACAGGCTCTACAAAACAAGCTTAGGAACTTAGAATCGGTTCTTTCTTTTCTTTAAATATTGTGGGGGTTTTTTGTTTTTGTTCATTGTAGTTGTCGTCACTTTAGCACTTTCCTCCATAAAGATGACATTTATTGACATCCCCTGTACCCTTATTCACTAGCTTTGACACGTCCAAATATAAAGATGTTGTTTCAGGACTATTAGAATAATATCCAGGTTTTTCCATGGGTAGCTGCATAGGCAGAGACCACCCTCACTAACTTTTGATACAGATCTGTTTTGCTTTTCATCATTTATATATTAGGAATGAAAAGAGTTAGGCTTTTTGAATGGTTTCACTCAATGACTGTGCTCTGTTTGCTTTTGAGTAAGCAAACAGATTTAGTTTTGTTTTGCCTTCATCAGACTGTTTGTGTTGATAGTTCTTGCAGTAATGCGCACAGAAAGTCTGGAGGCAGGAATGCTTCTGTTAGTCATAATAGAAATTCACCTTGTAGGAGTTGTCAGCCCTAAAAGTAGTGCGGTTTTGGTGTTTATTCACTCGAATACTGCAATCAAATGTAGGGGGACCCAAATATTTTCTGGTGTGAATACAGTCCCATCAGAGGGCAGGAAAAAATGTGCGTATGCCCATTTCAATGACACCTTTCCAGGAGGAATTCTCACCACAGGTGGGTGAATGTGTAATGCAGACGCAGAACGAGTAATGATACAAAACCTTTTTGTCTTATTCTTTTTTTTCTTTGAGGATACCTCCTACACACATTAGCTAGACTGATATCAGCAGGCCCGTAGTGTTATTGTGATATTTAAAATATCACAGATCTGTCGTACTGTGTTGGCAGATATGCAAATAGAAAGTGCACTGGGTACATGTTTCATTGGCTACATTTGTATCTTTTTCTCTCTTATACGCCTACTAATTTAATTTCACCTACTTGAACTCCAAGCTCATTTTTGTCACTGTAGAAAAGGACTTTGGTTAATTAATTAATCACTGCAGTTCTGACTTAAGCTCAACATTATAATTACCTTCCTCCCCTATGGAGCAGTAATAAACAGCTGAGTTGAACAAACAACTAAACATGACACAGCTTTGTGGGCACATTTTGTTGAGATGCATCCACAGTGGTCATCCTGCTCTGACCTAAGCCAATGAACTGATTAGCTATGCACGCTAATCCTAATTACTTGAAAATTGATCGCAACTGGAACGCGATAAAGTACCCTCGACCGAAGCAAATTTAGCATCTCCACACATTTTCTTTTTCAGAGGGTGCACGGTAATGTCAGCTGCTTATTACCCTGTCACTTCCTTTAATTAGCTGCAAATCTATGTGAACAACATGCTGTTACACTTGAGCTCCAACATTGTACATGAGCTGGAAAAATGAAGCTGCTTAGACCTGAGATCATAAGAGATTTAATATGTGAGATTGGAACATCTATTCAAGGCTGGAAGTATTATAAAGAAAGAATCTGTCAGCTGTGAGGAAAAAAAACATCTGCCTGCACTGCATGCAGAAAACATTTCTTGCTGGAAACAGTGAGCTGCTATCTTACTTACCTCCACAGTGTACCGTCACCAGGAGGAAATGGAGTAGTGCATTATAAGGACTCTGGTTTTATTGATGCTCTTATTTCTGGAGGAATGGTTACTTAGATTTTGCTGATTATTTAATTTATTCTAATTTTAGATTTTGTTGAGCGTTGACTTTATATAACCATTTACATAGTCAGTGCCGCTCTTGGAAAAGCAAGAGAATTGTTTTTGTTTTCAGCAACTGAAGCTGAAAGAAACAGCAACATGCTTTTAAATCATTCTTCAGTCAAACCTGTTTGTTTATGTGTGTTTTTGACCAAATAAACACAGTGTCTCTTTCACTCTGAATTTTCCAGTATGAGCACCTGTAGAATTGATTTTTAATATGCAGTTAATCATTTTTAGATCACCACTACACGTCCTGCTCAGTTAAGCATCGTGAACCCAAATCATATATTTAACTACATGGCATTTCTTTTTAGTGATATTATGTATTAGTGCAGTACATTACTACATTGTTTTTAGTGATGCTCTCCAACCTGACACAATATGGACTCAAATTGTAGGTAATCATGGCAAAAGTAATGAAGTAGATTATTTTTATAATTCATATTTAAATAAATATAAAATTGCATTAGAAACACTGAAATTAGGAACACCCATAATGGGTGTTTTCTGGTTGTTACCTTATTGGCCTGCAGTTTCTTTTTGCACACTTTGGTATAAATACACACACACACACACGTAGCTCAAAGCTTAGAAAGACCATGATCTTGTAAATCTTGCGAGAATCCAGTTGCCATGCAAAGTAAGATGCTTCAGTCTCGGTGTGCTGTTTTTCAGGAAACAAAAGTCGCCCTGTTCTTCTCTTTCTCTGCTTTACAGCCCGTGTGTAGCTAAAAAACAAAATAGATTCTGGAGCCTAAGAGCTTACATCAGTTTCTCTCATTGATGCTGGCACTTGCTTTCATTCTGTTATTATTTATTTTAAATCCTACTCCAGAAATGTGCTACAGTGGAGATGTGGCTCAGATGGAGTTGAGTAAATTATGTCTAATATTACTTGAAAGAAGAAGGATGACAAACTGAATTAAGGGAAGCCTGTATAAGATTAGATATTGAAATTGAGCCTAATAATAATAATTAATTAATTAACTGAAAAACACAGTAATATAATAAAGTAAAGAACAGGAAAAATTTAAATCGTGTTTTTTTTGGAGGGGAAAGATATAAGTCATGTTTTTGTTCTTTTAATGTAATATTTCTAATTGTTAAAAAGGCTTTGGACTCTCAGGAGGTAAAATAGGAAAGAGTTTATAAGTTGAAAATGCCCCGCTTGGCAGCCGTTCTGCTAACCAGGCCACTTGGCTTATCTGATCCAATTTTGTACTGCATTGTTCTTGTCCTGACCGACGTCTCTGTACAACCTTAGTGTACACCTACAGTCCACAGTGATGTAGATATTAAGTTGCTCGAAAAACAAAATATTACTGCATTTAGATTGTTTTAAACACTTTCACGTTGCGTTATTGTTTTTTTTTTAAATGTGTATAACCTAATATGTAAATGAAGTCACTTTGACCCAAATTCCTAGGACTTTCAGGAGTGAGTAAATATCTGGAGTCAGACCTCCTAGGGTGGGGAGAAATGGTTTCGGCATGTAAACATGTCTGTATAAAGTCACCACTTTGAGGAAAAAGTAGCCCCATGTTAGTTTTAAAAATAGACACTGCTATAAATAAAGTATTTTCTTTGTAACTTGTAGATTTAATGATGATTTTGAATATCCATTTCCTTTTGTAACTGCTGCTGGAATTTCCAACCATCCATTTCTTTCGCTTATCCATCTCAGTGTTAAGAGGGTGCTGGAGAATATCCCGGCTATCATAGGCTAGAAGATGGGGTACAGCCTGGAGATGTCGCCAGTCTTGTAGAAGGCTAAGGCCTTCTTAACATCAGTTTTTACCACCATTTTATTGATATTTCAGAACAGAAGTTCAGAGGTTCACAGATTCTATTGGGGCAGATGTTGCAACAGTTTGAAAAGATGAGACTTTGTGGAAAAGCATTAGGCAGTGTGCTAGCTTGTGGATTTATAGTTCTTCTCTTCATATGTCAGCGCTGATGGGGCTATATTGTCTCAGTGGGGACACCTATTGTTCAGGTGAATACTGCAGTGGCTGTTTGCACCTTAATGTGGAGCATAAATAGAAGTGATTGCATGATCATTTTTGCGGCGGCACGTGAAGCGACCAGTGCAAAGGGTATCCCTGCACCTTAATGCTGTGTTCCAGATACCTCGGAACTTGGATGTTGGATTTGGTGCGTACCAGGAAAAGCAAGAAAAAACAGGATTTGTTTTGATTTTAATTCTGACTGGGAACTCAAATTCTAACTTCCAACTTATTCCTGGATGCACCATGACACATAGAGACAGGCTCATATTCACACGTACGACCAGTTAACCTAATATGGATGTCTTTGGATTGTGTGGATGAGGCTGGAGTACCCAAAGAGAACCTGCACGGGGATAACATTCACTTGCCACACAGAAAAGCATTGTGTTGCTGGCTACTGGAAATTAAGGAGCTTAACATGACATCATTTCACTTTAACTCATTCTTTCTCAAAATACACGGTAACTGTGGTTACTTGTTATTCAGTTGATAACAAGTAACCAAATAGGGTCAGATGATTATCACTGATGTATAGTTGTATTCAGAGGTTTACATCCACTCATCATGGGCATGAATTTCATGCTAATTTTGGACTTTTAATGATTTCCTTTAATCGACTGGAATGATTTTGCAGCATACATCTTTAATGATTTTTAAAAAACAAGAATTGGGTGCACAAGTCTGAATTTATTTTGAATTTTCTCTCATCCACACAGGGTCAAAAGTACCCTGGCTTACATATATGTATACATCTATATTAATACATTGGAGCACAGACCCTCTCCATAATGGCTGTCATCACAGAAATATTACACTTGTACTTTTTAGTGGATTGAGAATTTCTCATGATCCTTGATATTGTTCATGAGTTTATTTCAGATAAAACTTTTTGACATCCGTCTTTGTGAGCCAGTCTGACATCATCTTTCACCAGGTTTTCAGCCGTCAACATTTTTATCTTCACACTTTCCTTTCTTCCTGTCATTTGTGTTCCTGAATTTCACACTTTCCTCTCTGTTTTACCATCCCTGTCTCTCTGTTTCTCTTCTTCACTCAGACCGGAGCCTCATGGCCGTGGAGGCGGCTCTCAGCCAGGTCAGGCAGAGTCTCCGTTACCAGAGCAGGATGAAGAGATCTTGGGGTCTGATGACGATGAACAGGAGGACCCCAACGACTACTGCAGGGGTACGATCTCTCTTACTCTTTAAAATGAAATGTGTGTTTGTGTGTGGGGTTTTCTTTTCTTTCTTTTCTTTTTTTTTTTAATGCATGAAGGATCTCAACCCAGCAGGCAAACTAAAGTGTCCCAAGAAAAAAACTGGGTTTCAGCTAACACATCCTCATAAATATCTTTAACACCTCTCTAAGACAGGCTGTCATGCTTCAAAGCCACCACTACACTGGAGCCAAAACAAAGTTCCAGTGTTGTCCAGTATAGATGAAGTGCTTTGTAAAGCTGGTGAACATGGCATCCAGGCTTTCTGTAACACTTAAAGTGTTCCATGTTTTAAACTGTGTAAACTTTTTCACTGATGATGATGATGATGATATTATCAACACTTCACCTTATCCCAGTCATATCATGTCTGAATTCAGTCTTCATTCAACCTTCAACACATGCAATTAGGACAAGTTGTGGGGAAAATATATCTTCCAGTGCTTCTGTTATGAGTGTCTGTACCCACCAGTTTTGTGTCCTCGCATCACTGACATTAACTGACCAAGCAGAAATGAACCACTTGCTGGCCTTTGTATGCCCCCCCAAAATGCTCTTGGCATAGAAATAAACAGAAAACATCACCCCACTTTAGTTTCACCCATTTCAGGCTAATTGTATTAAAAGTAAAGCCTTTAAGTGAAATCCTGCTGCAGGATATTCTGTATACATTGTATGACAATGCATATGCCTTTGGTCAGGTGGATATCACCATGTGAGGATTGGAGATCTATTCAATGGGAGATACCATGTGATCCGTAAGCTTGGCTGGGGTCACTTCTCCACTGTGTGGCTGGCCTGGGATATCCAGTAAGTTTGCTTATAAAGATTTCCAGAGATCATGAGGGGAATTTTCCAAGACACTAATACTATTAGTGTTTATAATTAATCGCCTGACAACCTGATTTGCTTATTAAAGAGATTTTATTTTTAGAGATCAGACTTATGTAAGTTGAGATGCTGAATTTCAGACGGAAACATTGCCAGATAAATGGAAGGAAATATGCAGTATAGCACATGTGGTGAGAAGCTCAAATTCATAAAGAATTCAAATTGAAGGTTATAATTCGATTTGTTCACAATTCCAGAAATGATGGCAAAAATCTGCCCACATTACCTGATTATATATATTGGAGAAACGTGGTACACAAATTGGGACTCATTTGCACTTACCCTGCTTCTGTCCAAAAAGCTTTTGAGAAGATATTTCACCGAAATCTTCCAAGAGAGTCCAAGGTTGCATTGATCCCGTTAATTCCCGCAGGGTCTGAGGGGTCAGCTAGTAAATATCTCTTACAATTACTATTGACAGTAGCAATTAAATGCATTATGATTAGATGGTAGAAACATGATCCTCCTACATGTCATATGTTGTTGGATATGGTCTGGGAGATCTCTTAAGGCTTCAGAAAGACTTATTTATCAGGAGATGGAAAGCTGTTTTTACAATAGTTTAAACATCAAAGAGAGAATATTAGAAATCTGTGTTTTAGATGGGGGCATGTCATTTTATTTTAAATTTGTTTGATTGTTTCCTTTCTTTTTAAAAACTTACTATTATTGTTTTAAAAAAATGTGTTAGTGTCATACATCATTATATGAATGATGATGTACAAAATGTGTAAGGGTAATTTTATTAGTTTATAGACCGAATAGGTATAAAATAGTGATAGAATTCTAGCGTAGCCCTAGTCTTTTTAGGCAAATGCTGCATAGAGTGAACTGTAATGTGTTTTTCTCACTGATTTTGTCCATATAATTTCCAGGGAAAAGCGCTTCGTGGCCATGAAGGTTGTAAAAAGTGCTGAACATTACACTGAGACTGCTCTGGATGAAATCAAGCTGCTGAAATCAGTAAAGCACAGCACTTTACTTCACACAGACTCATAATGCAGATATCCCACAGCTCACATCACCGATTGTATCTCTTTTTTTTTATTTCTCCAGGTGAGAAACACAGATCCCAGTGACCCCTACAGAGAGAAAGTAGTGCAGCTGCTAGATGACTTCAAAATTTCTGGCATGAATGGAACTCGTATCCTTTATTTTTACTCCGTCACAAATGTAGCATTATCCTTTAAATGGTGCAAACTAACCAGTTTTCTGACTGTATCAACTGATCCCGGATCATTCTGTTAAGGAAGGCATTAGTGACTTGACAGTGGCTTAATTGCTAAGTGCCCTTGTCCTTCCTGCTGTTGTTGTCTCAGTTTGATGGCATGGCCATAATGATTACATTCATTCCAGGCCAATTAACTACAGTAGTGCTGAACATCCAAGGGTAAGACCACACCACCTCAGGCTGGATGTGAATTTAGCTCATCTGTGTTGCTGTGCTTCAGTGCAGACATACTGACAAGATGCATTTAGACTGGCAGTCATTGGAAAGTCAGGATACCGCAGTTTTATTACACTCCATATTTACATTTGTTGTTCAGATGTTCATTTGAACTTTGTCTTTTCAGTGTGACAGTGTTTGATGTAGTGAAGCTCATGCTATCTCCATCTGTCTTAGAGCTCTGTGCTGTATCCTGTCTAGACATCCTTTAAATTAGTAGTCGAGCAACAGATGGAGATTGTGTTTGTGATGTGAAGAAAACATGGGATTTTATGTGTGTGCACTAGTTTCTATAGAAAAACTCTAAATTTAATGCTAATTTGTAAACACTATTTCAGTCCTTGACTTCCATTTCTCCAGATGTGTGTATGGTCTTTGAAGTACTCGGGTACCACCTGCTGAAGTGGATTATTAAGTCGAATTATCAAGGGCTGCCTTCGCCCTGTGTTAAAAGCATCATACGACAGGTACGGTACAGCATAACACAGACAGGTTCTAGTGGCAGAAAAGTGTTTTTCTTTCAGTGAAGAAGATGGTTGTATCAAAACTGTCTGCCTTTTTGCGGGTATAATCTCACAGACTGTGGGTCATGAATGATGCATTTTACTTGATATTGTTAAACCTGAATCTGACTTTTCTGAACTACAGGTTCTGCAGGGCTTAGACTATCTCCACACCAAGTGTAAGATCATACACACAGACATCAAACCGGAGAACATTCTGCTCACTGTGAATGAGCCCTACATCAAGAAGATGGCTGCTGAAGCTACTCAGTGGCAGAAGTCTGGCACAGCGCCTCCCTCAGGTTCTGCAGGTCACAACCTTTCTCATTCAGATCTTTGTGGTTTGATTGACTTGCTGCTTACAACTAAGAGATTTGCTGTTTAGATTTGTCACCAGGTGCTGTGACTTGAGGTGTTTCAGATGTATTTATGTGGCGGTGAGCCATAATCATAATCATAATCTCAGTCGTATGGTCTAAAAGGCCCATTCAGCCGCTTGCGGACCTGGAGAGGCCGGGATCGATTCCCGGGCCTGCCAGCATTTTTCTTTTTCACCGAATTTCCCGGAGGAACCCACCCGAGGGATTAATAAAGTTTTTTTATCTAATAATCTTCCAATCAATGCCATTAGAGAACCGTCACTGCAAGTATTTTATTTTAAGATTGTGTGAAGGAGCACAAACAAGAAGTTCCAAATAAAATATTTTTCCAGCCCTTTGATATAATCCAGTGTATGCCATGTACATATTCAGAGACTAGAGTGTTTGTGGATGTTTTTAATAAAAGTGGAGAGCTTAGCTGTGTGCTGCTATGAGTCACCGCTGGATTGGTTATGGAAATTACCAGCTTGCTTAGAGGAGTGTGACTCTCACTGAGCAGGGTGCCACTGCAGACAGTCTATTAGTACAGCACTGGTATGAATCAGCTCAGCCACCCGAACAGAATACTAATAATAGAGGGACTGAGGATGTGCCACATGTCATTCAACAACATAAATCTCTGTTTTTTTTCTCTTTCCTGCAGTGAGTACAGCCCCAGCTTCCAAACCAGTAAGTTATCTTTTTGTTTTAAGCAGATATTGTGATAGCAGGGCTTTGTACAAATTTACATTTGAGTCGATTCAAAATCCAAACTATCTTTTTTTTTCCTGTCTCACAGACGGCCAAAATGTCAAAGAACAAAAAGAAGAAGATGAAGAAGAAGCAAAAAAAGCAGGCTGAGATGCAGGAAAAGAGGATACATGAGATGGAGGGAGGAGCATTACCCGACACCCGAGAAGAGGAGGATGACGAGGAGACTACGGAGAACACTGAAGATACGTCCTCAGCCACTCTTTCTACGTCTGCCACGCTGCAAGACATCACTAACCATACTAATGCAGGTAAATGACAGGACAGACCCTGGTCAGAGTCATGAAGGACAGCCGATAAGTTTTAGTTTTAAAGTTGCAGATTGAATTCATGTATGATTGCACAAGATATATTTTTCATTACAAAATAAATTATTCTCTTTTTGCTCCAGACTTGACTCCCGAGGAGCAGTCTGCTCATATGTCAGGGCTAAATGAACAGAGGGAGGTTACGGCCGATGAGGAGAACAGGATGGAGGTCAACTGCAACGGCCACGCTTCCACACCGGAGAAGGAGACCAGTCTAGAGGTTCAAGGGACCGAGCAATGTACAGAGGAACAGGAGGACCAACAGGATGCAAAGCAACCAGAAAGCAATAAAGAGACCGACAATGCATTTTGTAACGAAGAAGAGCGGCCATCCTGTAACGGAAACTGTGACACCGAGCAGCAACATCTCCCTGCTTCGCTCAGTCCAGACTCTGTCACTGTAGAGCTAAAAGAGGGAGACAAGAGAGAGGAGGAGATGGACACTCTAAAGGAGACCAAAAGAGAAAATGAAGAAGAGAACAGCCAGGATGGTTAGTTTGGGGGGTATTAATGTGTATTAAGAAACCGATATCTAAAATACAGTGTTTACAGCAGCTGAGACCAGAGGAATCATCTTTTTTGGTTGTCAGATACGTCCATTTAGAATATTCTTCAAATTATGGCGAAAGTTCACTTAATGATGAACTGATTTGAATAAGGTTGTCAGACATGATTATCACATCTTTAAACATGATTTCGGACTTTATTGATGGGTTCAAATTAAGTGGCGACATCATTTCTAAAAGGAGACGTCCGGACAGGGTACAACTTAACTGGTTGGAAGAGACATGCCTCATGTTTATAAGGTGGTAATACTCCTAGATATGCAATGACTCTTGATGAGTGTATTGCTAGTGAAGTTGGTAACAATATTTTACATGGCTACTACCACACTCCAGTATTAAGGATGGTAACCCATAAGAAGAGTGGGAAAATGATTTGGAGTACACCAAATCATGCAAACTATTCCGTTGCTGAATGGATTTTTTCTTGTGCACAAAAGTCTGATTTCACAAGACTATTTAATGCACACGACTACATATATTTTATTATCAGTCATATTTACATGCAACATGAATTACAATGAGGAGGGATAGAACAGTATAACTTTTGCCAGTGTGCCGCGATGAGTATGGGTTGTAAGGTTTGTTTTTGTTTTTCTGTAGTGCACATTGCTAATGCCCTCCAATAATTAATTATCTTCACAAGATCCTGCAAAGAATTGTTCTGCAAACACACCAGCTTTACTTTCTTCTCCTCTCTTTAACAGGAGCATCAGGCAATATGTTAGTAAACCCCCTGGACCCTCTAAATGCTGACAAATTGCAGGTTAAGATTGCTGACCTCGGCAATGCCTGCTGGGTGGTGAGTAAAATATTCAATAAAACTTAAAAAAAAAAAAAAATTTCTCTAAAAGACTTTTAAGCAGAACTTTTAAAGTTTACTGTCATTTTACTGTAAATCTTCCCAGTTCATGTTTTTCATTTTGTGACCCAGTCTTCCTTTTTCTGTTTTTATAGCACAAACATTTCACAGATGACATCCAGACACGGCAGTACCGCTCTCTTGAGGTGTTGATAGGAGCCGGCTATAGCACACCAGCAGACATCTGGAGCACAGCCTGCATGGTAAAACAGACTCACACACAGGACACCTGCATACAAATGAACTGATCCCACAAACCCCCACTGAAAAGGAAACTTAACATAACTTATGTTATGGAGAAGCTTTCAGTGTGATGAGTAACAGTTTGTCAAAATGCACAGTCTAGTGTTCTAAACATGTTTTTCACTCTTGCTTTACTGGCTCATTTATACTTTCTGCCGCCATAGAATAGTTGAAAGCAGATCCCAAATGTTAGTGACGTAAATGGACTGATTCTTATATAGCGCTTTTCTACTCTCCCGGAGTACTCAAAGCGCTGTATACAACATGCCTCATTCACCCATTCACTTCTAAAGTCAAGTGCAACTAATAAACATTCACACACATTCACACTCCGATGAACGCATCGGAGGGCAATTTGGGGTTAATATCTTGCCAAAGGATATTTGGCATGCAGACTGGGGGAGCCAGGAATCGAACCACCAACTTTCCAATCAGTAGCTGATCTGCTCTACCACCT
>VUQG01004170.1:0-12386 GCA_015106755.1 Etia nguti
GGAAAACGCAGTGTTTTGAAAATGCTCTCGAAAACGCATACATTTGAAAACGGTGCTTTCGCGGATCAGTGTGGACAGCGAAAACGCAGACTTTTGAAAACGATGACGCATGTTAGTCATATGATGCAGTCATGTGACCACTTTAACCAAGATAGCGGAGGGCATTATACAGCAGTTGTTTTGTTTGCTCTCAATTTTGACAGTCCTAATAAAGATTAATTTCAGTCTGTACATGCTCCAGATAGCTTTTCTTCAAATTCTTTAACTCTCACTCGCTTTTGCAACTTTGTACTTTTGTGTTACTCGCAGCAACAACTCCACCTCATTGTTAGTCCATTTAAAACACTCGGTGCTTTTCCTCAACATTTTGCCGCGACGTTTCAAAGAGCCGGAAAGTAAATAAGCGGCAGACAGAAATGAGGCAGGTCGAATCTTCTTGCGTTTCATGCATGCGCAGTATTGGAGCGTAAGCGTTTTCGGCCCTTTTCAATGTAGATGCGCAACTCTGTGAAAACGACTGAAAACGCTAGTGTGGACGTGGAGCGTTTTCAGACGAAAACGCCGTTTTCAAATCTATCCGGGCTAGTGTGGACGTAGCCTCAGTGATACTGATACTGATACTGATAACATCATAAACATGTTCAGGAAGTACAAGGACAGCTTTGATGTAAAATTTAAGGGCAGATTTATAAATACCCTTTTATATCCTGTCAGTGTGTTCACATTTCCTTCTTGCGCTTTCATTAAAAAAAAAAACAGGGCCATGGCTCTGACAGTGGACACTTGGTTACTCATCAATGGAACACTGCAGGTATTTACCCTTTTTGGTCTAAGTCATTATCAGTGATGAGTTTGCCCTAATCCTGTGCTTCCAGAACATGATGTTTCTGTTCTTTTTAAAAACTGTTCTCACAGGTCTTGGCAGTCAAAAGACAAAATGTACAGGTTAGGGTTAACTCCTAGGATTATTTAGACCTCAGATGGTTAACATGAGTATCGCGTTAGTAAGGTAAAATAAAATCAAGGTATGATTATTGAATCAGTGCATCTCCGGGGAGAGGAAGCCACAAGAACAAAGAAAACCGAGGAGGGAGTTCAGTACGGTTTATATATTATATTTCAAGTTTTGGTTTTAAAATATCACAGTTGCTATCACTATTGGTAGTTATTTCTGAGTCCTATGCAAAATCAACACCTTTGTTTTTGCATAGGACTGAACTCTGCTTCACTTTTTAAATTTTCCTTTATCAGCTGTTTTAAATGCAAATAAATATGTCAGCAAATAGTTAAAATCACATTCTAATTACAAGATGCAGAAATATATACACAGATAGTTTGGCTAATATATTTACACACATATTTCCAGCAGTAAAAACTACAAGTTTTTATAAGACCACATAAACATCCTACAATCAAATACCCAACATGTGTGATGGGCCAACACACTGAGGTACACAGACAGCCCCAAAAGGTTGATTCTGTTCATCTGGACGTAACATTTTCAGTGGGAGAAACCTTTCATTGAGCATGCACCAAGATAAATAGACAGTCCTACCAGGTCTCTTGCCCAGGCGAAGGTTAAGGAGAGGAGAGGAGGGGAGTGAACGAGTGAATCCTTCGATCATCCTGACTTCTGATGCCTCTGAGTCCGTGCTACCTATTGGAAAAGTGACAAAGAGCCACAGAGAGATCGGCGACTGAAAGACATTGCTGCATGAAACAGTGGTGTACCTAAGAAGAACTCATCTGTATGTGCCCAAACAAACAGCCACCCATGATCTGCATCTTTTACAACAATATTAGATGAAAATATTTTGTGTAATATAGCATTAACATATCTATCTATTAACAGGTCCATGACATGGCTTCATTGAAATAGTCAGACTAGAGGCACGGCTTCTGATCGAAGCACAAAACAACGGATGAAAAACACATATAATATGAATTTACTGACCACCGGTATTGTTCTTGCGACCTTTGCCACCCAGTAGCATCTTCAGGCTGTTCCGGAACATGATTGCTCACGATGTCAGCTAACACACATACGCACACTTCCTGTCAACACCCCTACAGAGACGGAGACAGAGAGAGAGTGTGTCAGTAAACTATTAGAACTAATCACTTCCTTTTCCAGCTGACTCCTAATGTCCAGTCATGTTATGATCTGTATGTGTTCCTTAACAGAATCTTATTCCTCTAACACGTTAATCATCTGCAATCAATGTCATTTCCTTGTGTAAATGTCTCTGACCGAACTCAGTATAAGCACGGAGGACTATGAAAAGGATAAGGAAATACAGCTGTTATAGGATTATGTGCACTATATAGATTTTGTCAGGTGGAAGATGAATCCGATTTCTATTTATTCGGGCATTATAAAAAGGAACGTGACTTGTTTCTAGAAGAACTTTGGTGGCTTTTAACAGGAAGAAGGCTCACGCAGAACCAGGCTCAGGGAGGGGCAGCTATCTGCCGTGACCGGTTGGGGGAGAGTGGATGAAGACAGGACAAAGAAATACTGTGGAAGAGAGCCAGAGATTAATAATAACATGCGGTGTATAAACACATAGTGAGTAAAAAGGTGACTAAAGAAGAAACACTCAGTGCATCATGGGAATCCTCCAGCAGCCTAGACCTTTTTCAGCTAAGTAAGGGAGCATTCAGGCTCATCATTTTTTTGTCAGATGTGTTGATCAATCACAGCCAGTTGAAAACACAGTGAAGCTAGCAAACGGGTCATGCTGCTTTATTACGTACCATAAATGGACTGTACTTACACAGCCCCTTTCTTTTCTGTTTGATTACTCAGTTTCTTACTACATGCCTCATTCACACACATTCATACTACCAATTTTAACTTAACCCTGTAAGACCCAACCCATCAAAAAATAGCCAGAAAATTTTGTTTTTTGGAACTGAAATGTTTAATAACCCCTTTAACAAAATCCACAAAATTTATTTTGCTCTATCATGTTGTGTATGATATATTTTTATGATATATTTATTATATATTTTTTGTATCGCATTTGATACATTGGGCGTTTTGGGCAAATTGTTGTTAACAACAATGTTAATTTTAGACAAAAAAAAGAGTTTTGTCCATAACATTTTGAAATTATGAGAAGTATTGATCATGTTCATGAGATAGAGGTCTCAGAAACTCATGTAGCAAATATGATACAAAGGGCATTATAGGGTTAACATTCACACATTCCCCTGGAGCATTCACAGACCAATGGATACATCAGGGGCAACTTGGGGTTCAGTATCTCGCCTAAAGATCCTTAAATATACAAACCAAAAGAGCTGGCAATCTAACCATCACCCTTCTGAACGGTAGCCTACCTGCGCTACCTCCTGACCCACAGCTAAACGTATATGAGCTCAGAACTTCATTCTAATCAGTCAGTTGCTCATAATGGGGTCTAAATAAGTGCTGAAATAACCAGAAGTAAGTTACAGACTGACTACCATGGCCCCAGTTAGCTAGTGTTATAGCAATAAGCTCATCAACCCACTTTTGGTGTTAGCAGAGGGTTGTGGGTGTTAGCAGAGTGTTGTGTGTGGTGCACCCTCTATGAATCTTTACAACCACTGTCTATGACTGTAGCTGGGGACAAAAATCCTTTTTCTACTCTCCACCCTCCAGGTTTTAGTTGGGAATTCAGTCTTTTCAGAGCAGATTTCCAAAGCTGAACAAGGACCACTGTAAGCAGCTGCAGTCCAAGATGGTGGAGGTGGAGTCTATCCATGGAAAACTATAAAGCAGTATTACATTTAAGAGTTGTTTCTGAACAGAATCACACATCACACAACATTTCCCTTCTTTGCTCTTTTGTTTTACTACAGTGTGACTTTTGAACACACCCATACTCCTGCCTGGTAATGCTGTTGCTAGGCAACCTCATGCGGTTGCTAAGCAATCCCCTAATGATAATTCATATTGATGTAACCCTTTTTGCCTGGTGGTGTATGCTTCCCTGGTTTATCTATGAAGGCTACAAAACTTCAGATGTGGGTCACTGTGTCAGTGTGAGGTTATTTACTTTGAGCAAATAAGCAACTCCATGATACTTTACACAACTTTACCTTAGCATGAAAGACACTAAGGACAAATATGTAAGAGTACTCATGTGAAAGATACATTTAATTGATTTAAAAAACAGTTTTTGACATATATCCTAAAAAAAATGTTGCTGAAGATAGCAAATGCACATCTTTAACCCCATGATGTCAAACCCTAACTAACCTTAGGCAATCTAATCAATATCTCATTTGTGTTTTATTAAACTGTTCTCCTAAGTCAGCAGGAAAAAAAAGATTTATTCATTTTAACTATATTTTTCCAAAATATAGGGATAGGTTAGGGTTACCACCTACATCTTAGATCTTAGAGGGGTAAGAAGATAAAGAAGATGTACTCTACATTTCAAGGGCAGTGATCTCATTACACGGTATGGGTACCTGACATCTGGGAACAAAAGATGTGTTTTACTGTTAGGGCTTGGGTTGACTTCAGGTTTGGGGTTAGCCATGTGGTAGCTAATAGGCACTGCAAGTTTTGTCGTGTGCCAGTTGTGACTTCATCAGAAGGCACAGTCTTGTTGCTATATCAATGTGGGGGGAAGCTGGAATCCCTTCGATCTTCTCCTGAATGACATTGTCGCCACTCTGAAATAAAGTCTGCATCAGTGCTGGCGCAGGGGTAAAGAAAATGTCGAAAGAGAAAGCAAAGAAACTGCATTTTTTTCTCAAACTTTCACCAGAACATCTCATCTTTTCAAGATGCTGCTGTTTTTCTCTCTGTATAATCTGGGAATCTCTGAGCTCTTACACTGATATATCATTAATGGTAAATACAGGCACAATTGTACATACACATATTTAACCTGACCACACTGGCCATGCTGGTTTCAAAAATTGAGAATACTTAAGCCAAAATGACTCCAAAGCGTGGTGCACGGTGCTGCTGTCAATTTTAGCTCATGCTTCATGCCTCTGCTCTCTCCCTGTGTTCTGAACTCTGCTGGTCCTCCCTTTCCTGTTCCAGCCCACTTTTCTTCCAATCAGCACTCGATCTACACACAGCGTGATCCACGTCGAGCTACATACTGTTCGGTTTTTAGGCAAATACCTCTGCAAAGAGAAACAAATGCGGTATTATGAATAAGTGGAGTGGAGGAAAGTAAATGTACTTCCTTGTAAAAAATCTTAATAGTTTGTGATGTCAGTTAGAGGGATTATTTTCTTTGTTCCCTGATTTCCAAGACGTGGGAGAATAATGCAAATAAAAACAAAAGTTATATTTTCTGATAGTATAGAGTTGGGGTTACAGTTAGGGTTTGGGGACCCACTGATGACTTAGACCTCACAGGGTTAATCTCAGTCAGTTCAAAGTAATGCCACATAACAAAACCAAATTGTGTCTCGTGTGAGAGAGCCTACATGGCTGTACAAAAGGGACGTTTAAATAACACAGGAAGCCCGAGTCGCAGTGGCATTGCTTCCTCACTGTTTTACTAAAAAAATGTCTACTTCAGGATTTACATTCTGAAAAAAATCCCTGTACAACATGCACTGAAAAGTCTTAGGACTGGCACTGAAAACACACCAGGGGTTTACAGTTTAAACAGTTTAAGGAACCACTGACCTCTGGCCCCCTCTGTTGACCATTGCTGATAACAGCAGCATAGTTATGACTACTGGCTCCACTGGGAAAAGGATGTTTTCACAGCACAGCAATTTAATAACTGTAGTCTCATTCAGCTTTATTAAACTACCAGTGTGAGTCATGTCAGCAACAGTGCATATTAATTAGGACTTCACACACACACTAATTTCTGTCATGTTACTGCTGGCTTATTCCAGTTCGAAATACGACATGCAGCATATGGTTTCTATATGATTTCAACATTATCGTGTTTTTTTTTTTTACTGTATACGTCTGACAGCTATAAGAAGATTGATCTCGTTGGCAGGAATATTTTCATCACCAGAGGATCACAAGCAACACTGCTATTGAGACACTGTGTGGAGCCACATGCCCCTTTTGTTCCATTATATTCAAAATAAGGCAGATACCTAGATAGCTAACATCTCCAAAACTGAGCTTACTCCAAAACATTACAGACAGATGAACAGGACTACAGACTGCAGGTAAAATAGATAAATTTATGTTTGATTTTTGGAGGAACGTTATGTCACAATATGTGAGCATAACATTATCAAAGAAATTTAGATGTCTGATAAGGTGAACAGTGTTATGAAAATAAAAGCTATGTCACTGTCTTACCAGGATGGTTTACTTTAGTGTGCTGTACAGCACCAAAACTACCAAGTGATGAGAAGAAAAGTCATCTGTAACATTCCTGATTATCTTCCATTAACATTTTTTTCTGCTTTTACCGACCCTAGGTTACAGTAAAGTAAACCAACTGCACTCGTAGTGTCACAGCTGTGCTAATCAAATATAAAGAGAAAAAAAGAACATCACTGTTTTCCAGTTCTTTTGTCCAAAAAGGTTGGGGTGACTGTGACTAGGGCCACCAAGACATTTTCCCAGCTCTGTTAATGTATTTTGCAATTCTCTTACATTAAGTTTATAAAAATGAAATTGGAAAGTGAGCAGCCAAAAGGCCTCTATTTATTTATTTAAATCAAGTTTACACTGAAGGTAACCCTTTGGTTTAAACTGCACAACCTTTAACAGACATATTATTTAATAATGGAAATGTAGGCTCCCTGCAGTTATGAGGCAGGGTTCACATGACAAGCAAATTTAATTCAAATGACTCTGACACAGCACTACCTGTTTCCTGATATAACCTGAAATGATCCAGTGTATGCTGGGAGATTTCACTACATCAGTCACTACATCAACAATTTAAAGTTAAACTTTAAAAATATATTTTTCTGCTTTTAACAGTCCTACATTAACCCTGTGAGGATTAAGTCACCATAGGTAATGAGCTACCTTAAATGTAATAATAAAAAAAATTTCAATTTCTTGGAAGAAGAAGAAGAAAATAATCATTCTAACTGACACACATCATAAAGTATCTTTGTCTTTTTCCAAAATTATGGGTTAGGGTTACGACTTATGACAAGACACTCAGATCAGTGACTTAAATGAGCAAACACTGATTGGCTACAACTGCCTGTGTGAACAAACCTGTCAACCAAAGCAGCCACATACTGTATGTAAGCAAAGCAGTAAAATGCTTCTGAATGCCATAAAATTAGGCTTTTTTTTTTTTTTTAATTCTGTGCTGAAAAATAAAGATATGCTAAAAAATAATGGTAGTCATAACAAATATTGACTAACAAGCTTGTTGGAGCTGTACAGACTCTGTTTTTGTTTCAATAAATCACTGTGTCTATTTCCCATTGTCCTAGGAAAAAAAATATATACAAAAAACTACTTGAACACTTCAGCATTTATACTTTAAGGTATAAAAGGCACAAGTAGTTAGCTAACCGGGTACCCTTATGCCTTTCCTGGTGACTGTATCACATTCATCACAGAGAGAATTTGATTCATCACTGAAGACTGCCTGCCCTTTCCTCACCATGCGGGACTCACAAAGCTGCATCACATTGTGTAGCTGCTGAAGTAAAATCTTTTTGGACATATTTACAGTCTTACTGAGTTTATACTTATTAACTACAGACATTCAAAAATACCACAGTGGTCTTTGCATGCCCTAAATCATTTGAACGACAAACACTGTCACAATGGAAGAAAAAAACTTTATGAAATATGTGCACACATATATGTATGACACATTTCTATCCAGTCTTGTGCTGCCAGTTTGAAACTGAGCAGCTCTTTCTCCATTGGCAGTTTTTATTTCCACTTCTTTTCTTCTTTTTTCTAACTGTTAGTCTCATATTCCATAGTTTCGATTTCTGTTTTTGCTGCAAAGACACACACACACACACACACACACACACACACGTATAAAGGTACATGATGGATGAGGAAGCCACTCAGCATATCATCATTACTATGAGCAGAGAGTCTCTATGCTGTCCAAGCCTCTTCCTCTTTTCCTCTCCCTTTGTGTTTGACTACGTTTCCTCTAGGGAACAACATTCTCCTTTGTGTGTGTGTGTGTTTAGTGTGTGTATGTTTAGTGTGTGTGTGTGTGTGTGTTTGTGTGCCCAAGGGAGAGTGGATCAGGTGCTACTACCAGGTGCACAACGAGCAAGCGAGAGAGCGAGGTGACTCCACAAGGACGAACCTTTCTTCAGTGAGTGTGTGAGGAGCATGTGTGTGCAGTCAGATAAGCTGCTGCTGTCAGTAAATAACACTTTCTAATGTTTAATTTCATTCTTGAAGAAAAGCATAGTGCTGAAATTAATTTAGCATAACATTCATTCCCAGTGCAGCCTCTCTTGGCAGAAGATATTTCAAAACCTGAGCAAATAAACCCCATGGCTATCTGCGAAGGGAGTTTAGGAATAAGCCTAATCCATGTCTGAGAAAGAATCCCACAAAGAGCTTCTAGCTGCAGCAGCTAGAGGAATACTGGCTCTTTAGATATGATGCACACACAGCAGTGACTAGCTCAGCCTTGCATGGGTGGGTAATGTGTGTCAGTGTGCTAATCCTTGATGGGAAGCAAGCCGGAATGACAGGACTGAGTCTAAAAAATAAAAACCCACAGACACCCCCCCAATCCACAACACACACGCATGACTGAACTGCAGCACATATATTAATATGACAGTACATGTGTCTGGGAAACGAAAGATGTTGGCCTTCTTATGTAAATGCACCGAAGACAAATTAGACAATGGAAAATAGACCAAGAGTCCTTTGTGTCTGCCTGAGATGGAAAAATGAGAAGGCAAGCAATAACAAACATAAACATGTTCACTTACAAAAATGAAAAAAAAAGAAGAAGACAGGGTTTTCATGACAAAAATGTTTTTGTATTCACCACATAAGAAAGGTCGCCAGGATTGTAGTAAAATCATTTTAGATCAGTTTTTTTTAAGCTTGGTCTCACTTTTGTTTATCAAATTGCCAAAAAAGAGAGAAAAATACACAAACTTCTGCTAAGTGAGTTAACATAAACTTTGACTACTTACACGCATGGTTAGTTATACAAGGAGGCTGTGGAGCCTGTGTTTTGTACTTCTATCAAACACATAACAGCGGTAAACCAGTGGATTGATTCAGAGACAATCATAAAGCAGCAGTAACGATTATTTTGGCCACCTGGGTAAACAGAATGAGCTGTAAAAATTCTTTTATAGCCAATGTGCCGGCTTAGTTCTATGTCAGGCAAATGTTAACTATTATATATTAGGTCTGTCTCATCTAAGTCCCTGTTAGTAAATGATTTAATAATTGAATAAGTGACAGAATCAACACCAGCAAGCTACACTATCAGAATTCTTGGAGCATGGGCCAAGAAGGAGGAGCGGTGGCAGGGATCTTTCACTGCAGCTTGTGAAAGCTAGAAGATGTAGACCCAGATTTGTTAGCTTTACTCTGAGACTTCCCCCCTTAAAACACAACAGTTAGCTTGTTACTGTTACTAAAAGCTCTCAGTGAAGCTAGGACATCTGACTATTTGTCACTGATTAAGGAAAACAGAAACAACCCCAGGTTTCTTTTAAGCGTAGTAGCCAGGCTGAGTCAGAGCTCTGTTGAGGAAAGCATCCCTTTAACTTATAATCACTTCATGAATTTATTTACAAATAAAATTTTAACAATTACAAAAAAATAATTATTATTAACTATAGCAACCTTACTATCAGGTCCAGCCAAGATGACTAAAAGAGAGCTTTCAGTCAGCAAGAAGTTTGTAAGTTAAATTCACAGGATTTAAGTAGGTAAGCTTGTGTTAGGGTTATTAATGGCTGCCTACAGCCGCCTTTGTCTAAAACTACACAGTCTCTCTCACACAGCTCTCCTGAGGCAGGCGAGTCGGCTGCTGTTTCGACCTCTCTTCACTCCTAGTCTCCACTCGCAGACATCCCACGGTGGAAGCAGACCAGTAGGCACAGCCACTTGTAACTGTAAGATGGACATTATGAAACACTCTCTCTCTCTCTCTCTCTTTTTTTTTTTTTTTTTTTTTTTTTTTTGTTTTTTTCTTATTTCCAGTCTCAGTGTTCCTGTGGTAGATGCTCTTATCAAACAAGGCCAATGTTTCAAATAATGAAGTTATTATTTGAAGTTTGTCTCAGCTGCCAGATAAAACTTCATATTTAAACTGCTGTAAACAGTTTCTTATTCTTTCGACTCTGTATGATGTCATAAAGAGAGAGTATATCAGCTGTTTTGCCATGAGACAGCCAATCAGCAGAAAGTTGTCTTAAAGAGTGAGAAGCTGAAATATCTTGTTTCAGACAGTGAATGAACTGAGAAGCTCCATCAAGGCCTGATATGAACTAAAGAAGGATTATTTCAAACTATAAATTATGCAAAGCTACTCTAGTAAAGTCCAAGAATTAAATTATAGGGCTGAATGTGATAAACCCACTCAATTTCAGCCCAACATTCACTAGTTGTGTTCTTTAGCTGCCATAGGGACTACTTTTTTCTCCCCCAAAAGTTAGCCACTAACATTTTGTGGTTGCTGAGTAAGTTTCAACAGATTTTTTTCTGTGAAAAACATCCAGTGGTGGTGCTTGAGAAACAACACTTATGTGAGTGGAAAGCTTAAGTTAACCATTAATATCAAAAAGTTTAATGTAACAACAGGAATTCACAATTTAATGCAAGCATTCATTTTGAAGAGAAATCATTCATTATCCCCGAAATGTCAGGAAGTTGTTTAAGAAACATGCTGCAGTATCCAGCAACCTTTGAATTTTTGTGTTAAAGCACAGAGCCTGAACAACAAAACAATGTTTCTGCTGTCCAAATGTGTACAATCTGCACTCTACATTACCACAAACAAACCAGGAAACATGCAGAACTGAGGAGACATGTGGGAAAGGAGGAATCTGATGTGAGTCACTCTGATCAGACGGTGGTCAGTAAACGTGACTCAGTGCTGACGTGGTGAGAAGCTCATTCATGTGAGTGCCAAAGCCACAGATAAGCGTGCTGTTTGCATGTCTCTCTCTCTTTCACACAAACATACCATCTGCCGTCAGTTCCTCCTCCATCTGACTTCCTCGAACTTTTAGTGAGTGTGTCACAAAAACAGAGTTCTTTCCAGATTTAACTGTAGCACAAAATATACATAATAGTAAGGCAGGCCGAACTGCCCAAACTTAGCTCATATATACACTCACCAAACACTTTAGTAGGTACACTCTGCTAGTACCCTTTTGTCTTTAAAACTCTCTTAATCCTTCATTGTGTAGATTCAACAAGGTGTTGGAAAAATTCCTCAGAGATTTTAGTCCATGTTGACATGATAGCATCACACAGATGCTGCAGATTTGTCAGCATGCACATCCATGATGACAATCTCCCACCACCACCACAACATACCAAAGGTGCTCTATTGGATGTAGACCTGGTGACTGTGGAGTGAACTCATTGTAATGTTCAAGAAAGCAGTTTGGAATGGTTTCAGCTTTTGTGACATGTTGCATTATTTCGGTCAAATCAGCCATCAGATGATGGGAACACTCTGGTCATATGGGAATGCACAATACTCAGGTTGGCTGCTGTGTTTAAATAACGCTCAAATGGTACTAACGGGCCCAAATGTGCCACTAAAACATCACCCACATCATGGCTTTCTATCAGCTCAAAGCAATCTGCCAACTCTTATCAAACCTCTGACATTAACATCACATTGTTGTCAGTCACTGGATGTTTTCTCTGTAAACCCTAGAAATGGTTGTGCAGGGAAATCCCAGTAGATCAGCACTTTCTGATGGGCAGGTCAGCTGCTCAGCTCATCTGACACCAACAACCATGCCATGTTCACAATCACGTCAATCATCTTTCACTCAAAATGTCTACGTGCCTAAATGCAGTTAATTGCTGCCATGTGATTGGCTGATTAGATATTTGCATTCACAAACAGTTGAAGAGGTGTACTTGAAAAAGTTGGTGCTATGTATACTGCTGTAGAGCACAGCTACCTGTTAATGCTAAAAACACCCTAAAACAAAGTGTTACATATTGTTTTTCCACCCATCTATCATCCACGTAATGGTACATTCACACCAGTGTAAAGCAAAGTTTTGCCCTGTGTTACTTGTATTGCTGTCTCTCACAAACCCACATACATTCATCTCTGACAGCTTACAGAACAAAGAGTATAACTGATAGTTGGAATCAAGTCATATAAACACATTTTAATAACTTACTATTGAGTAGTGTAGGTTGTTTTTGGTTTCACTTTAATCTGCGCTATCAATTATTTACGTTCAACATTGCCTAGTTATGTTCTTTAGCTGCCATA
>VUQG01004170.1:12406-23291 GCA_015106755.1 Etia nguti
GCCCCCTACCCCTCCCCCCCCCCCCCCCCCCCCCCCAAACCTAACCACTAACCTTTATTTATTTTTGCTATTTTTGCTGTTTTCCACCCTTAGGTTAGATAGTTTGAAGTGATTCTACACTCAGTCATTCTGTGTCTGCTTCTGTTTTTACTGCAAAGAAAATGTAAAAGACACAAGAACGTCTCTCTAGACTTCATATATAAATACATGAACTATATACCATCATGCTACCAGATGTAAGGACAGAAACACCTTGGGTGCCATTATACTGGCACACTTAGGGACAAAAATCTTTGCTACTGTCAAGCAAGCAGATTTAGGACCAAAAATACACTGACACAAAGCACATGAACAGACAGCACAGATAAAAGACTCAATTGCTGCCCAATACACTTTTTAAGTATAACCAGGGTGACCTTATTGATGAAATTTACAAACACTAAACAAAGTGTGTGCCTTTAGCTACATGTGGCTGATGGTCTGGAATTACTTTTTTTGTCTTACCACATTTGTGCTCAGAGAGAGCTACAGTGGTACTATGGATGAATACAGGCTGGAAAGGAGTAAATCAAGAATTCAATTTATGGCTGCTTTAAATGAAACAAGAACAACTAATTACTCAGCTCAAATGTCTTTATTTGAAATTTAGTGAATAGGTCTTTATTTAAACTGTATTTGTATTGTAGATAGGCCTTTATTTCTGTTTGTCTCTACCTCATAAGTTGTCATATTTTAGTATAAAGACTCCCTTCATCCAAAGACTCTTGACTCTTTGCACATATCGTACAAAGACTTCCTTCATTGCCAAATTTGTTTTGTTAAATTTACTTTACAGCATTATGCTGTTGACATGGTGGAGAGCAGTTTTTTTTTGTTTTTTTTTACAGAGATTAGAGAGACTGCTAGAGAGATTGTTTCTCTGTGTAACTTTTCCCATTGTCATAAACCAAAGAACCACTACTGAGGATCATTGCTGACCCACTGCACTCTTGGTGTCGCAGCTTTGCTAATCTAAAACGAAGGTAACTAAAACACAATGGTTCTGCATCATAGTTTCCTAAAGTCTCAGTCTCTGTCATGCCAGATTTTCAAACTAAAACTGGGTCAAAGGCATTTTCATAGTCTTATGGATCCAGTGTGGATGCTGGTTTAAACAACAGAGTCATTATTTACCCTGCAGTTCTCAGGCAGGCTTGACATTGCATGCAAATTTAATTCAAATCACCCCACCTCTGCTCTACCTGTTCCAAGACAAACTTTGTGCATGTTTTTCCAGCAGCTCTGTGGGGAGTTTAAAATGACCCAAGGTGTACTGGGAAACTTAGTCCTACTCACCTCCCTGTTAGGTTAACTTGGGTGTTGCACTGATAGCCCCCCAACACCACAGAGAGATTTCCCTTTTTACCAACCACCCAAAGAGTGTCTGATTGTATAAGCAGAGGAAATCACCAGCGATATTCACACAACACACTCACAAACACAACTTCAAACACACTGAACCTAGAGCACACAGGTTTGTTTGACTAGCTTTAGTTGTGTATCTATAGGTGTGTCTGTTATTAGCAATAGCTGAGTGCAGATGGTCTTGCATTAGACTGAATCCACTTGTACATACACATACACATGCACTGTGCCAGACTCTTATCTCTCTTCCCCAGAGAAGCCAATCCTGACTTCCTGCAATCACTCAGGACTCACTTGGCTTGCCCACATACAGTACAGGAAGGGAATGAGAGTGTGTGTGTGCGTGTGTGGCCCCCAAAACAGCTTCCTGCAGATAAACAAACAAAGGCCTAAGTGATATGCTCACCTTTTACCCTTTCCTCGTGGTGTAAACACTTCATCACTTTTCCACTCTTTGAAGTAATTTAAAGCTTCACAAGACAACCTCACACCACTGCCCTCCCCCAGTGAGGTGAAAACTGATTTAGAAAAAAAAAAGAGGACTTCAGTACCACGTAAAATCTCATGTACAGACACAATCCATAACTGTACTGTAAGAAATAACTAAAAATCGGCCAACCATTTTGACAGAACAAACCAACTGTAATTAAGCTCCAATAAGCCAGACTGTCTAGTTCCAGCAGTCTTTCTGGGGACACTGGTCAGTCCAAGGGGGCAAAGTAAACAAGACAGTGGAAGCAGTATGCTAATAATGCTATGAAATACTATTCATTTCATAAGAGCATTTAGTTTCGACTTTAATCGGCATTTTGCATAAAAATGCCGATTCAGTGATATAGCCACATACTGTACTAATTGAGTCCTGTTTACTTCTACAGCTACTAGGATAATGTTATGTTAAAGTTCGCTAATGTTAAATTGCTAATAGCTGTTGCTCTACTCTGGTCTCCAAATGTTCAAACATTTAGCTTATGTGATTTTTGTAAAAGTACACAAAATATTTATTTTCTGCTAGCATTAGTCATATTACTTTCTTGATGGATGCTCAATGACCATGGTAAGCAAATCCCAAAAAACGGATTCTGTTCAGATGAACACAATCTATTTTTTGGGCATTAGTTCTGTCATTCACTAGAATAGATAGTATTTGAAGTGTATTTACAGTGGTGGTAGCAGAGGCTTTCTTAAATAAATTAGGAGAGCCTACTAAAAACAGAGCAGTAACCATCAGTTTCTTCAGGGAGTATCTGATGTCGTGGATGAAGTCTAACTCCCCCATTTTGGATTGCAGCTGATACTGGTGGTCCTTGCACTGCTCTGAAGGTTCCTGGAGCTCGGCTGAGTACCTAAACCAGTACTCCATCGCTACAGGCTCTGGTTAGTGGCCTTCAAGCTTACAGTGAATCTTCAGAGCACCACTTCTGCTGCAGCTGCTACGGAAACAGGAGGAAGTTAGCAGCCACTTAACTTTCAAAAATAAGAGTGAGGGGATTTTCCATGACCAATGGGTATGAAGGGCAGTCTCCATAGACTCCAATGTTATAATGTTCCACTTTACAGCATTAGAAAGCATATTTTCTGGCTGCTACAAGAAATGTTTTGCTAATCTTTGGATAGCCAATGAGTCTCTGTTAGACCTTACCTCTACTATTTAGAGTCGCTGAACTGAACTGAGCATTTTTAATTCCTTACCTGATTAATATTCTGCCCTGCTCTGTGGTACATGCCATCTAAGAAAGTTGTGCTTCAGTTTTAGTGAATTAAAGTCTAACGTTTTATTATGCAATTCAGTATTTTATTAGTCTGTTACTTAGCTAATATGTACATCTGTCCATATACCTATATAGTTTATAGATACAGCTTGCTATTCAAGCTAGTTTTTTAAAGTGGTCTTGAGTAAAAGTTCTGCAGGCTTTCTGAATGTCTTTCAAAGTTTTTCTTTAGACACGGACAGAAATTACATTTCCAGCAGGGGGAGATAATATATGCCAAGCCACAAAGTGGGTAGAGCGCAAGTAGTGACTCCGTTACTGTACATGGAAGTTTTTCAACTTGTTTTGGTGATAATAATAATAAACCTCTCATGATCAGGTGTTTCTGATATTTAGTCCACTACTTCACATAGTATAGGCATCACATTATTGCTAAATTTCATCTGACTAATAAATAACTGAACTACTGGAAACATCATTCAAACACCACACAGAGGGCTGCATTTCATGTAAATGGACTGCATCATTGGAAGCATCTTGATAGGGTGCATCACTCTACTTTATGACAACTGGGTCGCTTCGGATGGCGAGCTGCTGAAGGACGGAAGAGAAAAATATTGGCATCCCTCGCTCCATGATATGTCCATTAGTCACGCCAATATGAAAAGCTCAAAAGATCATCAAGGACACAGGTCAGGTGGTCCACACTCACTCTGTGGAAAATAATGGTGGGGCATTAAATCACAACATGCCCATTTCCGAGAGAGTTTCTTCCCACAGGGAGTCAGAGTGGTGGGGTGTGCTCACATACGAGCACTTACACTCTGGATTCCCTTCTATCAGTCATCATAGAATTTTGTGAGAAATATCACTTATTTACACTGTTCTGAGCTCAAAAATAAAATTAATCAGGCAGAGAGGTTTGGGAGAACAGGTTTTATTTGCTGGGTGAATTTGGAATTCATGTTGAACTTGTTTTTAAAAATCCTAATAAGATTACATTGCTGGGGCACTTCAGTTTGTATTCCTTTAATTGGCACAAGTGAGGCCACGCAAGTGATCTAATTAAACTAATGACTGACATGGTGGGGAGGGGGAGGCTTTTAATCAGAGCGGCGTTAAACCCAGACTACGAAGTACAGGGTTAGGGAGATTAATACAGGATTATGCCCATCTGCACTCCCACTGTCTAGGAACAGAAGCCAGCAAGAGGCTGGGAGTGCGCAATACATGACAAACAAACTCCATAAAAGAGACGTGTAACTGCATTCTGAACAAATAAAGTTTGGTGAAATATAGACCATCTCAGCTTCAGTTCTATCCATCAAGCCTCAGCAGCTGTTACCTACCAGCTTTAACATAGGGAGAAATCCAATAGAGTTTATTGGATAAAGATGGGAGTCCTGAATATTGACAAAAAGGAGGAATGTTGCATTACTTTGCACAACTCTAGAGCTGAAATTGTATTAGTGATCATTTAAGTTTTAGGTAATTCAAGCTAATGCTTAACTCAAGTCCATTACAGATATTTCTTCTGTGAAAAGTGGTTTTTATTTGATTTGTTTTACATATCAGGGCGTAAAAGGGAAGATTCTTGATGGCCTAAATTCTTTAAATATTTTAAGCAAATCAACTTATGCTCTGCTCGAGTATGGAAGTGGAATGGATTCACAAATAGGAAAAGGACTACCCTCATTCAGCAATTCTGACTTGCAACCTCATATTTGCTAAATTCTGAATTTTGGACAGTACTTTGGATAAATGGTTATAATATGAAATGCAACTTATTATACTCTGCAGACTTTTGTATTCCCACATTCTGACAACAGTTTCTATGTGACTTTTGTACACCTTTTAGGGAGTACCTGATGAATCATCAGAGATATCATGAGAGGATCTATGAGATAATTCTGATGGTGGTGAAATCAAATTTGACTGGTGCAGTTTTCCTTTTTTGTTACAACTGAAACGTTACATTAATTTACCAGTAAGTCTCAGTAAGCTGTTGTCCAGACTGATATTTTCTTCGATTCCAGGAAAAAAACCACATCATTACTCTCAATAAAGAACCAGTTTGTTTTCTTACAGCTCTTCATCATATCATCTTTGATCATTTAGCCACAGTGACAGAACTAGGACTATACCTTAATATTACTTAACTGTCAGGGAGTCAGCTGCCAGGACCTTAGAATTTTTGCTGTTGATTACAACACCTTTCATCAAAAAATACAATTCCTGCTGTTTTCCAGAAAGCCACTCATACGACCAAATTCAACAATGATCAGTTAAAACAGTTTTGTCCAAAATGCAAATCTTTTTTTTCACACATGGTCCATTTGTGAACAGCAGTGAGCAGTTTCCACTCATCTTCTTCGTGCTCACAATGTGCCCAAAAGTAATCACGGATTTCAAAGAATGGAATAAGATCCTTCTCATGATGCCACAAAATTTGGTTCCAGAAGCCAGGAAGTTTTTCCCCACAGAGCCTAGACCCAACAAACTCAGCCATTTAGATTCAGCGGATCCAAATCTCGTGCTACATCATTTAACTCAAACTGACTTAGCATTTAACTCTCAGCTGGGGGTACAGCCATAACTGGGGGACATGAGCTACTAGAAGATGAATCTTCAAAGTCCTCATCACTAGAATGTTGCACATCTGGAGACAAAACATGATCTTATTAACTGTGCCTGTAAAAATGGGAGGTGGCATTTCATCTGAATCTGGTACAGGTCTCTTTGCTGATGGGAAGTTAGGTTAATCTCTCATCAGCAACCTCCCATAACCTACCTTATGTGGTCTGATAGATCATTTAGTTTGAGAACTGTATCCAAAAATATTGACTAAACAAAAGTCACCAAAGTGACTCTGTGGCTCCTTCCATACTACTGCAATACCAAAAGCCAAGCTCTTTCTTGGATTGGGCTCGTGGGCTTCCTGGTTGTCTGTAGCTCAAGAGGTAGAGCAGGTCATCTAATAAGAAGAAGGTTGGCAGTTTGATCCCTGGCTGCTCCAGTCTGCATGCCTCTGGATGTGTTCATTGGAGTGTGAATGCTGAGTAGAAAAGCACTTAGGCATAGAAAAAGGTACTTATGTGAATGAGGCATGTTGTATAAAGTGCTATATAAGCACCAGTTCAGTTTATCGTTCTCTTTTCCTTAGTCCATTTTTGGGGCTTTTCAACATACACCTATCAAACTGAAAAAGATGCCTGTGGCATATAGTTGCCCATTTTCATACCAAAAGTATGCAAAGTATATTTATTTATATTTATAAGTATATATATTTATTTCACAAAATCTCTTATGTTTAGTTCCTATTTGGATGAGGTTTTGCCCCAGATCCTTCCAAGGCCTTTGATATTGATATTGATACTGCCATCAACACCAGCATTTGGCCAATGAAGCATGTATTACACTGCTAGTAGTTGGCTATAACTACCACTAATATAAGAGACATTATAAGACATGGCTCAATGAAAGAGTCCTGAATTTAAATTTATGGGAGAATTTGGTAAGAACAAAGATGGTGGGACCTTCCAGAGAAGAAAAAGGATTTCTTAAGAATGGTGATTTGACTGGTTTTGGATAATACTGCTGCTGCTTTATTCTAGTGACCACTGAAATGCAAGTTGGTTACAAAATGCCTCAGTTTAACTGCTCATATAAGATGCATTACAAAGATGGCTTCCAAGTGCTGAGACTTGCTTCTAGAAGAATGTCGATATTGGTACACTGCCATCAATAAATGTCACCTCATATAGGTGTCAGCAAGGTATACATTGAAAGTAAGACAAATATCTGAGGATGCATTCTCTACATTCCTAGTAATTAGGTATAATTTGTACCTATACTAATTAATTTCAACCTGGAACATGTTAGCTAACTAACAACACACACAGACAAACAGATTTGACTTAGCCATTCCAGCCGACAGAGACATCACAATAATGTAGCGTGTACATAGTGTGGGAGATAATCCACTCATTTCCAAACAAAGGATTTGTGTTTCCTTCTAACACAACTGTAAACCACCAGCTGGCTCCATCAGACATCCGGCCCAGCAGTGGAGGCAGGGGAAACTGAAATGTGACCAAAATGTGTGAGAAAAACAAGACTACACCAGGGCGGGAAAAGTAAAACCCGTGTCACACATGTACATGCACACAGTTCCTGGTGAGGGTCATCTTTTCCAGTCTGTCACCATGCTCCCTTCACTGTCTCTGCTGTTATTTTCTCCTTTTTATCTCAGTACAGCCACAATCTCCTGCTGACATTTTTGCTTTGTATTTTCCACATGATGTTCAAATGTGTGTCAGCTATACCTTACATTAACAGCAATGATTCTAATATCATTCAGAGAATATGAGAATGTGCTCCATGTGGTCTTCAAGTATGATTTTATAGTGATGTTTTCTGCTGTCAACACAATATCTCTGCAGTGTCTAAGAGCTGCTGTGCTGAGTTCTGCATTAATATAGGACCACATTCTTTACTAGCGCCTATATTACAATTATTAAATAAAAACACCAATACGGGGTAACATGGACCTTTAAGATTAATAGGACTGTAATACGTTATATATATATATATATATATATATATATATATATATATATATATATATATATGGTACAAACGATATTATGGCTGTACGTCCACACACAGACACACACAAATACACGTACCACCTTACTATAATATTTAGCTCCTTCCCTCGCTCACATACACGTATAAACACAGAAAAACACAGGAAGGACAGCGGACCTACCTTAAGTGTTGTTTTTCCTCAATTCAGCGGCGATGAGAATAACAACCGTCTGACCGGTGGATAATAGGTCGGTCACGGTCGGGTTAATATCCAGCCCTCGGTGTATCCTCCTCCGTAAAACCCCGGTACAAACCAGCGGACCCGTTGTTGTGCGCGAGGCGGATTCCCACACTTCCCAAATTCCCCATTCATTACCGGATATTAATATCTTCTTATCAGTAGATGGACTGGATATATTACGCTCATTATTCTCCTTCCTCCGGTGAGCACGAGCTGACGTCTGAAGAGCTCCGGTGGCACGAGTCTCCTCCGGTCGACAGGAGGTGCTGCATTATTCATAAGAGGGGCGTGGCCAATACTCGGAGTGTGTGTGTGTGTGTGTGTGTTTGGGTGCGCGCGCGTGCTACAAACAACAGAATGCTTGGGCTGGGTTCAGTGAAACCAGCGTAGTCGCCATGAAGCGCTCGCGAGGAGGACATCTAGCGGTCAAAAGATAATTTGCAGAAATAAACTCTAATCAAAGGGCACATTTATTATGTTGGGGAAAGTCAAGGAGCAACACGGTTACCTTATATGATTCGTAGAGTAACAAATGCGTGTTAATCCGCATGTGAAAATAGTCCCGTGTGCTGTTAGTGTGCTTGTATCAGTTTTTTTTGTGTCTGTAGCTTGGTTGTTTTTTGTTTGTTTGTTTATTGTTTTTGACCTGTTCACCTGTTATATCAAGGCTTTAGGTTTGCACGATTTGGGCCATGGGCACTTTGAGTGACAGGTGGATCTAAATGTTGAATCCTGAATGTCTTGCGGAACAAAAGGATCTCATCTATAGACTCATTAGATTAAATTACATGCTTCCACTCATCAGGTGTTCCTTGACACATGCAGCAAAGAGGAAATATCAGTCCTTCTTTCCCAGGGTGATCCTCATGAAAGCCACTGATATTTTTTGCACCTTCACAGGACATTACACTGATGTATTAATAACCTCTTATTTCTCCTCTTGAGTAGTCTTTTCCAAAATATTGCTCAAGGTTATTTCCTGCAGACTGCCTTTGCTCAACAACTAATGAGCTTATGGGCATTAAGAGCTAACCCAACAATTTTTGAGCTACTTGTTAAGTGAAATATTGCTTGCATTTTACAAAACTGTAATTGAACAGCAGCTACTCTGCGTGTTGCTTCCACAGACTGAATATAAAAGATGTAAAGCCACAAAGACATCAGTGAATACTCCTGGTCATGTAGTCTTTCTGAGTGTCAACTTGACTGAGAAACCAAGGGACATCAGCTCTGATAGGCTAGCAATGGCATGGTAAAACATACCCTACTTTCAAACTAGCAGTTTCAACCATAAAGTCATCAGGAAGGTGCTTACTGAGGTCACAAATCAATGGAGATAAAATTTGTTTTCCCAAAGACATTCAAACAGCTGGTCTTTTTTTCTGTAAGCCTCTTGTTCAATGGGGAAAAATGCAGGTTTAAGGCACTTTCACATTGGCTTCACTAGCTACATCAACAATTGATAACAGTCTATAACAAGTCAATATTTAGTGTGAACTAAATGTGTATATTGTAAGATGCTGTAGTGTTACATAGTACTGTGCAAAAGTTATGAGCTACCCCTCATTTCTTTCTAACTTGCTGCGAAACTGGGAAATTGGTGGTTATCTTCAGAAACATGCAAATATTAAATTAAAATACAGTGTTTAAGGCAGAAAAAGAATTTGCACATTTAGAATGAGCTTGAAATTTAATATTTGGTATGACCACCTTTATTTACGACAATGACAAGTACGTCTTTGGATGTTTCTGCCTTCTGTTCTGTTGTCTGTCATGATGATCTCACACTGCTTCAAAAATGTTGAGGTCTGACTTCTGGGGAGGCCAATCCTCAACTTATAGTGCTCCATTGGCATTGTCATGCTAAAAATTAAGCAACTGTTGTTTCAGTGTACACCGGTACTCGGTGCCACATTACCTAAGCAGTTTCAGATGCATGCTCCACAGCTGTGTCCTAAAACATAAATCCAAACATCTTTGCCTCCTCTTCCTCATTATTTAACAGAGATAACATGCAGTTCTTGTCCTAGCTGAGAATTAGTTACGCAGCCTAACTTAATATTGTCACTGCTGGCAACTGGGGAACTGTTGTGGTCCCCCCCCCAAAAAAAAAACAACCACAAAAAAACAATAGTCCCAATCCATGACAGAGCCTCCACTGTTACAAATGGCTGTAGATACTTACTGTTGTACCCCTCTCCTGTACATAATGATGATCATTTGAACCAAATATTTCAAATTTGGATTCATCACTCCATAAGACCTGTTGTGACTGATTTTCAGTTTACCCATTTCACTGAGGCAATTTCTGATAAGGCTTTGCCAAAAAGTAAATGGATCTATTATAAGGTCAACGACATTTTCTAACATTCACACGGCACCGCATCTATCAGAGAAAAACTTGGGGTTATACCAAAGGATATTTGGCAAGAATGGAGCAACCAGGTGTGACAGGTGAGACCTGAGCCTGGGAACCGCCCCTGGTAGGCGGAGCTGGTTTTTGTCCCTTTCATAAGCTCAGGTGTGGGCAATTAGGGATTCTCTAGCAAACCTGAAGCTGCGAGTGCTTGGTCCAAGCCGTGCGTTTTGGCACTCTTAACTTCTTTTATGAAAGCTTGATGCGGGCCCCCTAGCCTTCTGTTAGAACGGTGGGAAACTGCGTTCCTTTGAGAAACGTGTAGTGGACTCCACCGCCACTGACCAATATTTATTAGGCTGTGACGCGAACTTGTGGACAGAGTACCGAGCTGCTGCTTTGCAGAGTGGATTCCTGGCTGCGGGCAAAGTACCCGACACATCAGTGTATTTTAAGTTGTTTGAACCTGGTGTAATTCGATAGATGGTGATGGCTGTCGATTTTGTTTGCTTTTATTTTTCTGTATCAGTAGGCGCCGCAGATTTTGATTGTCTTTTTGTGTTTTACCCTCTTTTATGTGCA
>VUQG01004173.1:2673-14801 GCA_015106755.1 Etia nguti
TATACACACACACACACACACGCACGCATAGACACACACACACACACACACGAACAAACAAAGTCTATGTACCATATTTTCAGACTGTAATTTTCTGCACATTCTCAATTAAAAGAAGATGACACAAATAGAGAATCAGTAAAAGACAGACGTTTATTTCATCATTCCTCCCTGACAAGAAACTACTTTATTTTCATAGTGTGTATTTTTATTTTATTTATTTATATATAATTGTTTTTTTTACTATTTGGGCACTGTCTGCAAAGAGAAGGCTGGAACAACAATTTAAATGCAAAGCACTAAAAACACCCTCACACTCACAAACACATATACACACAGGGGAGTTTGACAGGGCAGCATTATGCACCAGTAGAATAACAATCATCAGTCAATTAGGCCATGACATGGTCTCTTGACGGTGACACCGGCAGCCCCAGTGGAATACATCAGTGACTTCACGCAGCAATATACACATACAAATGACAAACTGTCACTTCTTATTAACCCCTGAAATGCCATCTCACCGGTGTAGTTACTGCTTAAACCTCATTTCTGCAGTATTATCTTTACTATGATGAAACATTATGCTTCCAACCTATTGAAAATAACAAAAAAGAAAGTAGCTTTAGATCTTAGATCACTTTTTGGGATAATCTTTAAAAGTAAACAAGCTAGAGCAAAGTATTATGTTACAGTCACTTGTGTGGGTTAAGTTTCTCTTAAAATTTGACATTCAGAAATATTATTTAGAACATTTGAGGTCATTTTAGACAAAGCTCAAACTGAAGATGAGACTCAAAGACTCAAAATCTGTCATTCATAAACCTAACTGCGGCTTCATGAGGCCTGCTGTGTGTACAACAGCAACAACATGTGAAATCCCATCTGCCACTTAATGTTTAGACTGCAGCTGCTTAGCTGATGCAGTCATCCACTTAGCTTTTACAATGTGCTGTAGGGTGACAGAACAAATACTGGGTTATGTTTGCTTTCAAATACACCTCAACAGATCCTGTACTGAGTAGTTAATGAAAACACTTACTACATGTAGGGTCAAACATGTTATTTTTTGGCTCCAAGACATGCACTCAAACCATCATCCACTGCACTGCGTTTCTCCCTCTCTCTGCTTTGAATATCCATCAATTGTCTTCCGAAATATCCAATTCAGGGTCACAGGGGAGCTGGAACCTATGCCAGCTGCTATTCAGCAGTGGGGTACACCCTGCTGGTGTATCGCAGGATTTTCAAAAAATTATTTATCATATTCAAAGGACTTTTAAAATGCTATGTTGAAGTTTGTTACATCTATAAACCTATGTGTTTCATGTAGTAACACGTAGTATAAGGCCTTATTTGTCCCATTAACTATTTTATTCTTATGCTGGCCGTTTACACTCGTCTCATATTGTCTTCTAACTGCTGTCAGAAACTGCGGGGAAGCTCAATTGATGCACTGATGAATGGTCATTGGACGGCACCTCCGCACCCACACACCTGAGCCTGGCATGGACACAATGGGGGACACATGGAGCACTTGGGGCTTCGTACCACCTGGCACACTGGCCATATATACACAGCAGATGGCTCACGCTGGCCTCTGATGGAGGGTGCAGCTGAGGAATCCTAACCTGGGTTTGAGTGTTCGTGTGTGTGCAGCACCAAAAGCAGACACAATAGGTACTAGATTGTCAAGTGCGATCCTCCCTTCTTCTCTCATCTCCCCAGACCACCTATTGAGATGGTGCATATGTGTGCAAGCGTATGTGTGAGTGTGTCATGGTTGATGTCCATTTATTGTCACTGCTCAACAGTGCCTGAAAGCACAGAAGTGGCTGAGAGAATCACTCAGACTTTTATCATTGTACATGTGTTGGCTAAACAAACCACAGTAGCTTTGTTACAATGCTTCTTCAGACAGAAAGGCATAAAAGAGAAGGGGAGTGAATAAGGTCCACTATGTAAACTAGAATAAAGCTGACAAAGACACACAGGGACCAATGGCAGCGCAGAGCCAAGCTGCCAGACATAATCACACCGTCACAGAGAATCAGGGCTTTTAATCCTAAAAATTAAGTGCAGCGGATGGCCGGTCAACAGTTGTGCCCTTGACCGCAGCAGTATCCAGATGACCATTGAAATTAGTTAATCAGTGGGCATCACCTCTCTTCATCACTTCCTTCCCGCTTCTTCTTCCGGTAACCTCCTACATCTCCTTCATCTTACCATCTTCCTTCCTGATTCTCTCTCTCTCTCATGTCTGTGTCCCATCAAACCATTACTCATTAGTAAAAGCTTTTCCTGCGAGTGTGTGAGAGGCTAGAGAGCACAGAGGGACTTCATTAGTGCTTAAAACATGTTGTTTATGCTACTGTCTTGTTGCTCTGAAAAAACCTTGAACATTATAGTTGGTTAAAAATAGACTGAGTGCAGATATAACAGATTATCAAAGCACTTCAGGTCTAGCCAATGAAAATGTGAACAAAAAGTTATTTAAGGTAAAGTGATGTTACTTAAACCTCAAAACTCTCCCAGAAGATTAATGTGGATCCATTTGGCAAACATTAGTTGGTTATATTTAAAATCATTGCAACAGTCACTGCCAGATTTGTTGGATTGTTTTTCGGATTTGCCAATCATACCTTTCCATTTCTCTTAAAACGCACCTGAAAAGCACACATGCAAGCTGTCTCCTTAAGGCAAATTCATCCAGCCAACCAATACTCTCCTTATTTCTGCCCCTCTTTCCCTTCATCGCCCTCAGGCAGAGCTATATAAACAACATTCAACACTAATGCTCTCCTGAGGAAGGTGTAAGAACAGGAACACACTCACTAATTCCTTCATGGCCTGCACGCACTCCCACCAAGCTGTCAAAACTTTAAAAAAAACACTCGTCCTGAAACAGACGATGCTTTTACTGAAAAGATAATGACACAAATAAAAATCAGTTACAGAAACACTGACACACACAATCGGAGGACCCAACAATCTGTTATCACACACTATTAATTCAGTTGCTCTTTTCCATTTTTTTTTTTCTTCATCTGCCTCTTTATGGCGGCTGTCTGAGTGTGTGTGTGTGTGTGTGTGTGTGTTTGTTTCTGTGTATGCTCCAACGTCAGGTTTTAGATATTGTTCCTTCACAGCAAACTGAATCCTTTCCAAGACCAGATTATTTTAGTTGTTTTTGGGTTTGACTGAAACACAAGGCAGCCAAAAGAACCGCAGGCTCCTTGGCTCTGCTGTTACGCACACGCACAAATATGAAGGCGCGCACACACATGAAAACGACTTATCTCAAAACCTACTGCAGCAGTCGCTTCCCCAGGTGATGCTTCAAACACACGTATATACCTCAGTCAGAGTGCATAAAACCACACAAGAAAAGACATGTGAGAACACCTAAATAAATAAAGGGACTGTTCCCGAGCTAAGTGAATGGGTGTCACTTTGACAAATGCACGGCACTGAATCTTAGTCGACACTGTATTGTTTGCCGTCTCATGCTCTCTCATAAACACAAACACATCCGTGCAAACGCGAACCCATGCCATCACAAGCGCAATGCATTATTATGCATACTGTGAGTGACAAACACACAAGCATTGCATGAATACATAAACTCGTATTAAAAGTGCACAAACACACAGGCTGATTATACATTCATAATATTGAATGGATGACAGGTCTTGAGCAGTGTGGAGAGAAATGGGGTGAATTCTAATGAGATACCATTTACCCCGAGAGCTCTGTCCTCCATAGACTGGATACGCACGCACGCACGCACGCAAAGGAACAAGTGCTGAGATTGAACACAACACTGTTACACAAAAAGGACCATAATTGCGGAAAATTGCACATATATCTAACATACAATCACAAAAGGTCAGCTATATCAGTTTAATCAGGCACAGAGGTTTGTCCATTTGTTACATGACTGCACATCATTAATCATTCCTCTACAAAAAAGGGTGCGACAGCCGCATAAGTGCGATGACATAAAACCTAACTTGCTTTGAATCCACAAAGAAATTGACCCAAAGAAAGGGGACTATAGTTTCATCAAGAAATGCACTTTAGATTTTCTTTTTCCCCACCAATGCATCCATCACCACTTTATCCCTGTCCAAAGCGCTATCTATCCACCTCAGCCCTGCACAGCTGACCTGAACAGAAAAGCCATTCACCAGTCATAGCTGTTGGATTGATTGAAGGTGAGCTCTTAAAAGACCGTACGTGGCATTGGGACAAAGCAGTTACGTTTTATGCCTGACGTGACAAACATGACAATCAATGAAAGAGTAGGCACAGACTAGCTTTAAATTGCTTGTTAAATGAACAGGTTTTAAAGAGACACTCGGATGTCCTGCTGGAAATAGCCATTAGCGAGAAAGATGGTGTTGACTGCATTTAGTATAAAAAAAGCATCAGCAAGGTGCCTTGTGTAAATCTACAACGATTAGGCCGCCAGTACAGAGCTTATGAACTGACAAGCGTCACTGGGCAAAAAGCTGGTCACCATTCATGAGTAAAAAACTATTTGCCAGAAAGATGCTTCCTTTTTACTGGATAATGAATAAACGACAAAAATCAAAATGCCTTTTTGGCTTACACATAATTTCCCCTCAACTTCATATTCCATTCAGTTCAAATGGAAAAGAAATCCCAGCATAGATTATAAAAAATAAAAAGAAGCCCAGCACACACACACACACCAACAATCCTACCTTCTTCAGTTTGCCATTGCGTGTGCCGACAAACGCCACAGTGTTGCCGCGGTAGTCATACGCTGCCACTGAAGTCATGCCATCATCCTTATCAATGAAGAGAGGAATCCCCTCGATGGTGCTGGTTCCCCCCAGAGGCTGGTTGAAGTCCTGGCCACAGAAGTTATCATCGATCTGAAGTGGCTAGAGGCAGGAGGGAAAGGCAACGAAATGAATTAGACAAAATAAAAGCACTCAAAATTCTATTCTGATCTAAAGCAGATTGTTCAGCAGAAAACAAATTATGTAGTGATGTTTGGGGTGATTGTGTAAGTGTTTTTCTGTCTGACATGAGAATTCTTTAGATTTCTCATGTCACAGACTGGTAAATACCAGTCTGTGCATCAGACTGGTATTTACAACAAGAAATGCAAAAGTATCACATTTCAAAACACTCCTAAATAGATTCAGTTTATTCATAAATTCATATAAGGACACATTCTAAAATGCCACAAAATAGATTTTATATTCAAAGCAATGCCTTTTTAAAATTCTGAACCAATGTGGTTTCATACTATGGAAGCAGCATGTGAAGCACCGTTCTGAGAAGCCCTCAAATGGCCTTAAAAACAATTCTTGAAAGCAGCTAAAGCTGTCTAAAAGTCAACTTGCTTCACGTTTCCATATTCAGTGAGAATGGCCAACATATTTTGATTGTCTAATGTAATAAGTAGGCTATTGAAATGGCGGTTATTCACACACAGACACACACACAGCTGTCTTTAAAGCACAATCCCACCATGCAAAACCCTTTTATTTCACAGTGTTCGGTCATGGTGGTGACACGGCAGTAATGATGGTGACTATGTGACAATATCTGGAACATTCCAGTGTCACGATGGGTCTATTACCCCAGGCAATCCACTGACCCATATGATGCTTTAACCAGTCATGACATACAAACACAGTGAGGGTATAATCCATGAAGCAGGGTTAAAATGCCACAGCTAATGAATGCTTTACTTCATTTGCACATTTTTGTACACATTTTCAGGATATCAATCAGGTATCACTGTGGTTTGATTAAAGCTGAAATTGTTAATACATTAATCTGATGGATAACAGATTTAATGACAGTTATTTCTAGTTTCCCAGGCTAGAAAGATGACCAATGTTTCCTTATTTCATCACTATCCATATCTTTTTTTTCCCCCCCAACTTCTGATCAGATGAAAAATAGCCTGAAAACCACTTAAACTCTGGGAAACTGTGAAAGCTATATTTCTACATTTTTGTACATCTTTTACATGCAATAACTGATTAATTAAACCAAACCAATAACTGTCATAACAAATAAAAGCAATTCTCTAGTGCAAAATAAATGTAAAAAATTTAGGTTGTCTGAAGAAGTGCTGGGCTTCAGGTGACTTGTCACCATATTTTTGCTGCTGATCAGATAAAGTTGGTAAGGTACGCTGACACCATCTAAGAGCTCATAAACTTTTCTCAGCTGCAATTTGGAACTTTAAGAGAAGCTTAACACTTGTTATCCTGTTAAAAATAATTACACTTGTCAGAGCTCCAGACGGACAGGACTGATAACCTTTGCAGTGTAGCTCCCATATTAATGTTATCACATTAATGTTATCACTTTATTATGAGCCTCGGCCACTAGCCGCTACCACATGATAACAGTTGGCTAATGTTACTATTGGATTATTGCTAATAGAGTTAAACGGTATGCTGTGTGCTGGCCAGGTTAACATTTATGATAACTGTTTAAAACTTCAATATTTCTCAAACTGGACCCTTACTGACTTCTTGAAGTTCCTAAGTGTTTGTTAGTGCCAAGAGCGTCAACTACTTCAGCTGCTAGTGTGCCTGGCTGTCTGCAGCAGGGATGTGTGAAGTTGTGTGTCGACTGCAGGAGGCAAAGCCAGCACTGTTGGTATCGATGCTGCTGCAAATGAGTATCACCTCTTATAGTAATTTTTAGCATTGATTACTATATCAGTATGAATTGTTTTTTGACAACCCCAATCAAAAGAACTCCACTTTGAATGCTGCTTGTCAAGTACTGTTATTAACAGAGAATAAATGTTTGTGCATCGGCAACTTAACCAGAGGTGGCAAACATGTGGGACTTGCTGCATTCACACACATGAAAACACACATACACATACATAGGGAGTGTGTAAATGGCGGTGTAATCCATAGTCTTATCACTACATCATCTGATTGATCCACACAGGAGAAAAGATAACACCCACTCCCTCACACCCTCTCCCTCCTGATCTGCTTAAATTGCCTGCAGCTCGGCACAAGTCAATAAAACGTTATTCTGCCTTTTTCTTCCTTCTCACTCTCTTTCTGTCTCCTCCTAGCCACTACAGTAACTTAGCAAACATCAATATCCCCTCCCTGTCCTTTTCTACTTCTGTACCTTCTTTCTTCATCCACCCCCTCTCTCTCTCTCTCTCCATTCCTCACAAAGTCACCAACTCCATCCCTCTGTCCATCATACACCTGTCCACTTAGACCAAGTCCTCCGAGAGGTGGTAGGACAATCAACTCGAGACAACAAAGTGCTTGCCCCTTCTTACTCCCCATTTTTTCTGCACTAACATGTCACAGGGTAGAAGGAAACAAATAAAGGGGCCAGTTTAATGGAGGTTTCTGTGTGTATGGCAGTGTGTGCACTTAACGAAGTGAGAGCTAGAAGCAAATGCAACCATTACCTGAAACAACTTTCTTTAGTAACCACTGATGGCTAGAAGGCACTTTCATCCCTCAGAACAAAGGTGACTGACAGACAACAGACACATAAGCACCCATGCGCGCACACAATAAACCGAGACATTCATTCAACCTGAGCAAGCAGATGTGGCTACAAGCAACAAAATAATTCCTCATACACATCATATGACAAAAACTAGGGCCAACCATTTTAAACCATGTAGCCATGTGAAAGAAGTGTATGCGTCTTCAGTAGCGTCTCCCACACACACACACACACACAATCCCAAGACGTACAAGCCTAAGAGGCAAGACCTAAAAAGGTTAATGTTTCTTCTTTAGAGGAGGCCAACTGTGGAAAATACTGTATACAGTTGCCCCAAGACTCTATAAGGGTTAATACACAAACCACCATTACAAACAATGCAGGCATTAGCAAGTGCTCACACAGTAACCTACACAGGTCTCTCTGCGGCACTGGAGGGTAAAGGTGCTATACAATTCCTGCTGGTCTAAAAGGTTTAAACAGCGAAGATCAGCATGGAATAGAAAGCATTTCCCTTGAGGTCGGAAAGCATTTTAACGGAGGCTACAGTGTGATGTGGGTTCTGCAATTTAACGCACTGAAAGATTCCCATGTGATTTGGAGCTGATATTTAGTATGGAAAGAATATTCCATCCTTTGTGGTCTCTGCAGAGTTGCTGGCTGGAGACTGCATGTAATGCTCCGCAGTGTTTTCAAAGACACGCAGCTCCGCCGGGGACGAAGGAGTTAAGCCAACAACCTTCCGCTGACTTTGGCAGCAGGGTCTTACAAATGCAGAAGAGGAGGTTTCTTGTTTTGATTTTCACAGGGTGCCTGCGGTGCACACTGAATGAATTTGTGGATTTGCCTTTCACAGAAACTTGGCCTTTTGTTCTCAAGTCCCCCCTCCCAAAAAAGAAAAGGACCCCAAAAAAAACCCAAAAAACACACGAGTGCTGTGCTCAAGGCAAACAGAAGCTGATGGCTCTTAATGACGTGATTATTGTCACTTTATTTTTTCTAAGTGACAAGCATTTATTGGAAATAAAATGTACCTTGCACAGAAAGGGCACTCCTTTTTTAATCATTTATAATTTTAAACTTCCTGAACAATTTATCAAAGCCAAGTTCCAATTAACATCCATTTAGTTTATTATAATCAAATACAAGTACAAAGAGAACCAGACAGTTGCTAGATGGTTTTGCACAAACAAACAAAAATGAATGGATAACAACAAACATAACTTCTGATTAATTTAACTGTTGTTGGATTTGACTATTGCTCAAGTAATCTTTTATGGGTTATTGAATACACAGAATTTTATAATTCTCTCTAGCTGTTGATTCTCTAAGTGTTAATATGCAGCTCATACTCATGGTGGCAGAGAAATGTCTGACCTAAATACTGCTAGTAAGTATTGCGCACAGTTATACACATAAAACCAGAGTGGTCTCTACAATCCCACGTAATCACGTTCATCAACCACAACTGCACTTTTTCAAGAAGGCGGAGTCGCTTCACCCATCTCATGCTGCAAAATAGAGTGAAAATGTTCATATGGCTCCAGACACGTGTGCACACAGCTCCACCCACAATAACAGACTGATTACAGATGTGCGCTGTATGGCCAGGCCTAAAGGAAATGGTTGAATAATCATTCCCCCATGATTGCCATTTCTTCAACATATTAAGTCAGGAAAATATGTCTGGGCACACAGACTAACCTCAAGTGGAATTTGTCAATAGTCACCTCCGTTGAGTGAAACATATGGAAAACAGCAGAGTACAACATAGGTTTATGTAAGGGAACATACATAGTGTTGTTGACTGAAAACACTGCTGTGAATTATGGGTATTAAGGAAGGAGGAAACAGTGTGCGGCAAACACAAATCACTCATTCATTTAGAAACAGGCAAATAAATTGGGTAGCCTGCTTCAGTAGCAGGCACTGTGTTTCTTTGTAGAAACCTGTTTGTAAGAGGAAATAAATGCTCTGTAAAGGAGTGGAGAGGACAGCGGAGAGGGGGACAAAAACTGGCTGGCATTAATGCTGACAAGCCTGTAGTTCATGTGTGTGCTTTTGTGCGTTTCTGAATGTGTGCGCATGTGTGTGTATTTATCATGTGCAGCAAAAGGAAAATGCTTCTCTCCCCACTGGTCATCAGCTGTCTCCTCATCAAGCCAACAGAGACGTAAATGCGTTTCCAGAAACATGACATGTACCTAACTGATGCATTTCACTATAACCATGGCCTACTTTTATGAGGTGTGTGGGAACGTGTGAGGGTGAGGAAGAGCGAGAAGATGAGAAAGAATGAAAGAGAGAAGTGAACAAAAAAAGACAGTCAGCATCATGAAGAGGAAATAGCATATATGCGGCATCAACCACAGGTGCTGGCAGTTCTTCTGCCAGTCTATGTTGATACCAGTTGATGAAGATTTCCTAACCTTACACACACACAGTTTATGCTGGCAGATGCAGGTGCCTTATTCGTGTGTGTGTGTGTGTGTGTGTGTGTGTGTGTGTGAGTGAGAGAGAGTGAGAGTGAGAGTATGTCTGTGTGAATGTGTGAGACTGGCTCCAAGCAAGTTGAATAAACACAAGAAGTGCTACTGAGCTTGTGTGCATGTGCTTGCAAGGATACTTGGAAGTGCTGATTTTCTAACCAAGAGAGCAGCCTACCAACCTTTTACCTGGTGGCTTACAGTGATATCCATGGTATCATAACTATGTGCGTGTGCTGTGTTTGTTTCTGGAGTCAAAGACAGTCGACATCACAGCCCCAGAGAAATATAGAACTTAATTTCATGTGGCAATATACAGCAAGAAGCAAAGGGGAAATAATTCATGTATAACTGCCAGACACACACGCGCGCACACAGAATACTGGCCCACCATTTCGAAATGATTTACTAGCACGGCTCACTCAGAGCTCCGTAATGTAAAGCACTAGTGACGGGGCTCAGAGGTTCTCAGCTGGAAATAAAGACCTGATATTATTTGAATACACACCAAAAATTATATTTAGAGGATTTCCCCCAGATATATGACAGTCTGCTTCAACTACACAAGTGAATGATGTATGTGAAGTCACATGGAAAGTAAGCACACTGGAAGAAGGTGGTGGTGTGGTTACACTTTGTTATTTTTCATATTCCTTAAACTGGATCATGCAACAACTATTTTTGTTTTGTTCTGCTTCCAAAAATCAAAAGCAATTCATCTCTGAGTTAAAGGAATTATTCAACCTCTTATAGTGCAGTCACTAAACTGTGTGTGTGTGTGTGTGTGTGTGTGTGTGTGAGAGAGAGAATTTATCAATTTTCCCCAAGTACTCTTTTAAAAGTTCAGAGGATTTGACAGTGAGCTTTGGATTATTATGTAAATCTGACAGTTATTTCATTTATCTTCAAAATATAACATTTCCCGTTCTAAGCCAAAAAGAAAGAAAATAGCACACCCTAATCCCCATAGCTTTCACAAACACAAATTTGCACTTGATATGCTAAGAACATATGTTGAAACGAGCCAAAATTAGAAGCTCACGTCCTTTAGGATAAAAAAAATGTAAAAAAAACCCCACAAATGTCAGGTGTGACACCACTGTGTCAATAATGTGTCAATTATTTCAACAACCTTGTTTCCAAACGTGTGACAAAAATGATGCATTAACGTCACCATGAGGAAAAAGTGTTCATTTAAAACCGAGGGCTTATCCACGGGGAAAATTTCTGAGTAAGCCACTCATTTTTGTCCTGTGTGCCATCTATTTATTTTTTTTTCTTCTCCTTTTGATTCGTTCTAGCAATTTTCAAGGATGTGTTACTTGATCCTAACTGATCAATAATTTAGAAAAAGAAATTACTGCACCAATTCCATATTCATTGGTAGCAGGATGGTAATTTCTATGTTGAGTGCACTCCAGGCAGACGGTGAAACCTCAAGCAGTTGGCGCCTATTCAGAGAACTGCTTCCAAAAGCTGTCACCACATGTTTAGACCATAATCCAACTGAATAGAAAGAAGAAGAAGAAGAAATATTGCCTACTGGGTAATATGAAATGCACACTCACTCATAAATGTACACTGTCACTTGAAAATGTATCTTTGTAAGGACACAGGCAGTTAGAAACGAGAAGATTGCATGTGATCAGGAGGCCCATTAGCCCAGCTGGGACATGTGGGTGTGGAAAGTGAATGAATAACATACTACCGCCTTCCATCATCAACCACCACAGGTGCCCTTAAGCAAAGTACTTAACCTCTGACTGCTCTGATGGAGCTGCCCAGCGACCAGCAGTGGGAGATTGGGCTCTTTAAAGTGCTGACCCAAACAGCAAAATATACTTTAACAAATTCTAATTCTGACTGTATCCAAGATGTATTAAGAGCCTGTAAAGAAGTGAAGAAGAGGTAATGATGTATGCAACACACACCCACACACAGTACCGATCAATACATAATTACACTGGCAATTAGTATCATTAGAGTGGTGCTGGAGATGGGGATTTGTTGAGCTAAACACTCCACAGAGAGGGAGAGAGAACGAGAGAAGGTTTTTCTATTGTTCTTTAATAATGGAATGAGAGCAAACGTGAGAATGTGTGACGCTGTTAGCTCACAGGGACGCAAATCAAATCCTTGCTGTTCAAAAAA
>VUQG01004173.1:16233-41481 GCA_015106755.1 Etia nguti
TTTACACATAAAACCCATACTCAATAAAAAAAAAAAAAAACAACAACTTCAAATTAATGCAGAACTATTGTAATGAATGACAGCAGAATCCAAGTAACTTCACAAGTAATGGCTTTGAAACACTGCACAAGCAGTGAGCCCTTTAACCAGATACATAAAACAAAATAAATATTAAACACAAAGTGACCACTTCAATATTGATTTCAGGTTTTGCATCAAATATCACCTCTGACACTGTGGGTCAAACAACAGCTGGTCTATGCAGTACACACACACACAAAAAGTATTTTAGACTGGCTCCTACTTGCTATGATTGATTCTCCAAATGATTGATGCATTGGCCTATGACAAAGTTCAAAACCTTTCTATCCATCTGGGGATCGGGAGAAAGCAGTGGGACATTTTGAATAGGGCAAATATAATTCCTTATAGAGAGAAATTCCAAAGTCAGTGAGCACGAGGGTGGTAGCAAGATGTTTTCCCCCCCTATTGTTACTCAAAATTCCAACAGAAGTATTTGGTTGTTAAATACTTTGTTCTCATTACTGCCCTAAATTTATCCCAAATTAAACACTGTAGGTTTTTACTTAATAATGTGTGGTGAATACACATGAAAAGCACAACCATCTGTATGGATTTTTTTGTTTTGTTTTTAATTCAGTCAGTTTGTGTGAGTCCATTATTGTGAATAACCAGTGCAAAATGTGTTCAATTCGAAGGGTTCACCTTTTCTTGCAATAGTGTACAGTTCCAAGTCTGACTAATAGCAGAATATAAAAGACCTACCAAAACAATATTATACACAAAACAATCTTGTGTACAATATGCATCTGTTTGCACTGGTCTGTAAAACATTAATGGCATTAAACAGACACAAAGAGTCATTGTAGCTAATGCTGTTCCCAGACCACATGATCAGCATGGTTTAGATTCCATATAAATATCTGCTATGACGGCCAATTAGAAACTGCCTTGAACAGCTCCAATACAAACCCTGGAGACCGCTACGGGGCATGTCCATCGTGTATTGCTGTGTAGTGTGCTAAAAGGATTCAGATGGAGATTTTCTAACTTAATATGACCATGCTTCCCTCCACTGTCTTAATGTTAAAGTCCACAACTTTCCTATGACTTTCTCCAACTCCATTTCAGAGCACATAAAAAATTTAAAAAAAACTAAGGTCACTGCTTGCTAGTTTTCTGTTTTGCTTACTGCAGAGAAAACAGCTGGAAGTGACCATCGGATAAGACAAGTTCAGTGAGTAAGAAAATACATTCTGCAAAGTGACCTCCGAGCAACAAGGTTCCCCAACTTTCTCTACCTAAAGTGTGCCTCTTTAATTTCTGTAATATTTCACGAGATTTCAAGAGTCTTCTTGTGCTCCTCTGTCCTCATTTTTATAGCACCACCTCCTAGACGTACACATGGACAGATGTGCCACAACACACACAGAGTTGACATGACAGAAAGGTGTGCCGCTGAAGAGGACAGTGCAGTGCCCAGGTGACGGACACCGATATTATTTGTGCAGCAGCCAGCATTCAATCACACTCTCCTCTTTTCCTTCCATCTTTCTCCCCTCTTTCAGTCATCTACTCTTTTCTCAAGCTGTTCTTGGCAATGGCGGTGAAAAGATTTCTGGGGCTATCACTCTTCCTCTCACCCTTCTCTTCTCTCTGTCGGTGATTCACTGCCCCTCCTTCGAGCATGCAGGCTGTAAAAGGCTTGCTGCTCTCTCCTTGATCGTTCCTCGTCCTTCTTTAGCAGCTCTACATACCATTTTGTCTTTTTAATCCATTCTCTGATGATATTCTCCTATGTCCCTGCCTTTCACACTTGTGTCATATTTAGGCTGCTACAAGTTAGTCAGCCATGATTGTAACACAAAACATGGCTCAAAGTCCTCATCTTCCAAAAAAATAAAAATAAAAAAAATAAAAAAAAAATAAAAGAGCACAGCATCATTTTTCATCTTGCCTGCAGCTCATTCATTGGGTTTTGCTTTTAACAATTGAATTGGCGTACACGTAACACCTAAAATCATACATCTGAACTACTGCCTGGAAATACCTGTGCAAACAAAACAGGACAATGTCTCAGACTTGCAAAATTTGTAAATGTTACTGCATTTTGGAAAAGGTATACGGGTGCTTTTTCTCCTCCTCGAGTTTTCACTCCCTTCAAGCCTCTACCTTGGCTCACTTTGCTATTTTGCCGTCTTTTTCATCTTCTTAGCACCGTTCTTCAAATTCCTATACTCTCTCCTGTATGTTTCTTTGGCATCCAACTCTTCCTCTGGATCAGACTCCCTCGTGTTCTTTCATTTTTATCGCCGCCCACGTCTAGCACCTCTCTCTCATCCATCTCCTGTTCCTGCTGCCCCTCTCTCTCTCTCTCTCTTCTAATTCCCACAACTCACTCACCCCTTCTTGCACTCACCTCTATACTGTACCTCTCTCCTGTTTCTCCTCTCTTCTGACTACACTTTTTATCTTTCCTATTTTTGTAGTCATCTCCCTCTCAACCCTAACTTAGCAACTCTCTCTCTCCATCTCACTCTCCTCCCGTGGAAATGGTTTGTATTGATCCACTCTCAAACTAGGGAGAAGGTCAGGGGTTCAATAATAAAGCTCAGGGACAAAACACAGGCACACAAACAATCTTACTCTTGCACGCACACACAAATCTTTTATCACAGAGCTGCTTCTAATACGCTCAAACATTTATGTTTACAGAAAACAGCTGTCTCACTGTGACTATAAACATATCATCTTAATGATGGCCGGAGGCAAGAAATTACGATCCAGCACAAATCTGAAAATTTCACACAGCGTCTGGTCATGCATTACGGCTGTGTGGCCAACAGCTGTCCAGGCATACCGCACACCCTACCATCAACCATGCTTTGCCCTCTAAACGACTCTATGAAAGGGTCAGCCTAAACGCATTCACCCTTCACACCCACATCACTGAGCAATTCCCACACTACACAGACTGCATTTGAATTCCTGAAGCAGCTGAAGTTCAGGGTGGGGCTCAGTACCAAACTTCAGTATCTTACGAGAATATCTGTGGAGCCGTAGAGTGAGAGATTGTCGTGATTTTAAGATGGCAAATTACTACTGGCTAATTCTGCATGCCTGTGTTTTAATTACTGACCAACTACATACAGATACAGAGATTTTTGCCCCTGATTAAACTATACACACTGAACTGATTTGTGCATGTACACATGTCATACTGATTGTAGCAGGAACCCAACTGCAATTGCACAAACATTATAATGCACACATGATGACAGAATGAGGCAAATAAAATTGATATAAACTTAATGACTTAAAAACAATAATTCCATGCAGTACTGTCCTGCATTATGATGCATCCACAATAGTACTTACTTATGTTTAAGTTATTGAACTGATTCGTATTTATAATTTTTCAAGTGTTACCAACCATTCAAAATGCTTTAAATAATGAGCCACATTCATTAATTCATGCAGCACTGTCTTCTGTGCACTTTAAACTGTATGTTTCTCACACTCCTAACCTATGGCCAATTACATGTCTTTAAACTGTGTGAAGAAACCTTACGAGCAGCCCACGCAGGCATTTAAACTTCACAGTAAGGCCCCCAAAAGGTTCAAACCCTACACCTTCCGGAAGTGAAACAACAGGGCTAAACACTGCACCACTGTGACATCTGAGGCATTTAAGTACTGTTATTATTATTCTGTCTAATTAAGTTATTTCTGTGCTTGTCATGTTCAATCATTATGCAATGTTCTAGCTTCAAGACTGAAAAAAATAATCTCAGATTTGAGATTGGTCAGGTCACTAGTGGCGGTTAAGGTCAGTGGTGGGCAGCTGACATGAGGTCAGTGCTTAGGGGAAACTTCGCCTACATCATTAACCTGGGTCTAACCTCTCATGCTTTGCTGCTGCCACAGGGTCAGTGGGTCGGCTTATCTGTGAAGCTATTACATCATCATCATCATCACTGATGACAACTTGTAAGGGACAACAGTTTTTGAGATGATAAATTAACGGCAGATGTAAGATTACCAAAGCTCCTGTAACAATGGCTGCAACAGAAACAGTGTGGGAAGCAGAGAGAAGGGGCAGGAACAGTGTTATTAACTTAACAGAGCATGCATGTGTGATTTGATGAAGGAATCACTGGCATTAAAGTGAAGACTGTAGCAGTATTAGGTCTGAAGAATCCTTGGTGGGATGTTCTTTGTGAGGAAAAAAAAATCAATACAAATTGCAAAAAGAAAAAAAAAAGAAAAAAGGGTGAAGACACTTTCAAACTGACAACAGCACTGTTGTGTCATAGCAGGAAATGCGTAGGTGCAACTGATTAATAACAGCTGCATTCCATTAAAATAGATCCTTGGTATGGTGTACACTGGCCTCCCAGCATGATTTATTGGGACACTTCGATGAAAACCATAATTAATGTTATTGGACACACCTGTGCTCCTGATGTAACAAGGGAAGCAAAGCGGTTTTGGTAAAACTGTGTGAGGCAGGAACTCTATTTTGAAGTCTTATCAAAAGCCAACAATGTACAGCAGTTTAGACTCTGCTGAGGTTGGGTAGGAGTTATCATGACAGCATTAAGCTTATCAGCACAATGCAACAAAGTTATCTACCTGGTACGCAAATTTGCACGTAGAGTATTTGACTGGGCTTCACAGTGAGTTACCAGATGCACTGCACCCCATAAATGGTAAAGTCAAACTCTTAGCAGCACTCTGCACCAGTAGCTCCTGCAGTACCAGTGCAAAGGTCTAATTGAAATAAATGAGATAGCCTGCTTTTTTGGCCTTAGAGCTATTGTCAGTGTGATGGGCCCTAAGAATGAAAAGAACCATAAAGAATGAAGACAGCCACTGAACAGGAAAAAGAATACATCTACAGAAGGTGGTAAAAGGCAGAAAGAAAGGGAGGTAAAAGAGGACTTGGCTGGGTCATTCACATCACTTATACTACCACACAAAACACTCCTGCGCACTCAAGCTAATGAAGACCTACAAAGAGAAAGAGTGCTGTTCTTACCAACTATCCCACTCCATTAGATGCAACACAGGGTGAATGGTTTGTGTGCGTGTGGTTGTGTGAATGGAAGACACCTGCCGCTAAAATGGTGTTCACTGACATTTCAAGAAAAAAGCTTTAAAACGGGTCCTTTAATTAAGCTATCTTAAGAAAGAGCAAGGTGGAGGCAAAGCATGGGTGCTTTTAAAGCAGACATAGGATGCAAGATGTGGACGCAGAGACAGGTGGTCAGCTAAGACAGACACACACAAAAAAAAACAATAAAAGTGGATTTGGGCAAAAGTTTCTTTAAAGAAAGTGGGTGAGTAAAGGGGAAATGGTGAAAAGAACCAGGAATATTTTCAGAAAATAAAAAAGGATGTTAGCAGGTACACATGTTCATGATGGAGAAAGCCAGACTATGCCTGTCTATTTGGAGTGTGTTGGCTGTAATACATGCAGGGTCATGCACTGTGGATCAGTAAGTAAAAACCAAGTCTAACTCATGCTATCCCTCAGGATCTCACACTGCAGTGCACCGAACAATATTGTGTGTATGTGTGTGAGAGCGTGAGGGCTCCTCCTGAGTGACATTTCACAAATCCAGGGGTCTGGGCTAATGATGTCCCCTGTCTAGTTAAATCAAAGCACCAAGATGTTGTGGAGTAAAGAAAAATGCATAGAGAAGTGAAAAGAAAGGCAGCAGGAGAAAGAAATTTGAGTATTTCATACTTTATGCCATTTATAACTGCAGGCATATAGAAGCAGTCTATATTGGTGATATAGCATAGGCAGTCTGCATTCAACTAGTGGCATTAAAATGTGTTTTGTTTGAATGAAAAGCGTATGCTCTAACAGTACTTTTATTACAAATTCATAAGAAGAGGTTATATCCAAGCAAGGAAGTCTTATACTACACAAGTACAAACATATGTGTGTTGTGACTAAAAATTAAACTTATAAAATAGCTTACTACTAACTAAAAGCAGAAGAAACAAAAAAGATTTGAGCTTACCGAGTTGATACAGGCGAGCTCCTTGTTAAGCAGCCAGGGTAGGGAGAGTTTTCCATCTCCCCTGTAGCAGGACTGGATCCTCTCTTTGATCTTTTCCTTTATCTTCCTAAGGGTGAACAGGCACAATGCTGACTCTTTGGGTGGTTTGGCCCGATTCTTCTGACCCTGAGAGAATACTGTGAAAAGGATGTCTTCATTTTCGGAAATCCCAAGAGAGTTGGCCAGCTGCCGGCCTGGTCGAGCCAAGAAGGCGTCCTGCACCAGGCGGTACTCCACCCCATCTTTAGTGCAGCCAATGGGGAACTCAACGTAAGAGTAAAACTTTGGGTCATCCACGCAGAGACGCACAATTTTGGAGGTGAAGAACTGCTCCCCGCTGGCATCAGGTGAGGTCAGTTGAGTATCCAACTGCATTGTTAGATAATAGACAAACTGCTCACTGCTGAAGCTGTAAACATAATAGATGTCAAAAGCAGGGAACTTGGACAAAGTGTCCGAGGGGATCTTCAGCTGAGAAGAGACAAACTCATCCTGATAGACGAAACTGAACATATCAGCATTTTCTTCATTCTCCATCAGTTTGCGGCTGGACAAGGTGGGGAAGTACTCAGACTTGCCGTCGATGGGAGTTCCGATAAAAAGCTTGCTGGTAGGACTTTGAGGGGAGCTTATGATGACTCCTGACATGGTACCTGACTCTGCCACACTGGAGAGGTAATGCTCCTTGCGGTGGTGGGGCTCACCAAGCTTAAAGAGGTCATCCAGACGCAGGAACTGACAGATACCCTGTGAGGTGCTGCCACAGGCGATAAGTCGGTTTTGTGCATAGTCTATAAGAAGAAGCTTGTTCACATTAGGGGTTTGGGCCAGATCATAAGGGCAAGACTGGACACTGGGAGGTGGGTAGCACTTCTCATTGTCCACCACTGGGCCAGTCATGTGGCTGCGCAGATTGGTCAAGTTGCTGGAAAGCTTGAAAATCCGGTTAACAGCTCCCACATAGACTTCTCCAGTTTTGTTATGAATAGCCAGATGTGTGAGTGAACAATCAGCTGGGAGGAATCGTTTGAAGGGTGGGGGCTGGCCTCCAGACAAGGATGAGCTCATGATGAGTAAAAGCCCTATGAGGAGAAAGTTCCCCTGGCCAGGGGAGGCCACTGACCGAGCTAGGTGACACATATTTGGTATGTGCACAAGCAAGGCTTGGGAGGGGGGTGGGGAAGGAGAAAGAGAGCACAAGCTGTGGTTCCAAATCCCGAGTCAGGATTTTTTTTTTTTTTTTGATAGTTTCGGTTCTACTGTCAAAGATTAAGAGGGAGGGAGAGAGAAAAGGATCAGAGAAGAGGAAGCAAAACTCCTATTGATCCGCTGTCCTGTTCTCAGCGTTGTGAGCAGTCACCAGGAACATCCACAGAGCCACGATGTGGGAGCCCTGGAAGGTAAAAAGAGAAAAAACACCTTGAGTGTCCAAGGAACATTTCTTATTGATTATGCATCAAGGAGGCAGTAAGGCCAACAAATTGCACATCCAAAATTAGAAGGGAAAAAAAAGCCAAGCTGACATTTGCCCTGGTTATAAATAAATTATATCAAATCAAGTCTGGAAGGCAAATGTGTGTCTGCATTTAATTATGAGTGAAGATGCAGGGAAAGCATAGGCCAACTATTAAAGGCTCTGTACACATAATGTAAGTCTGTGAATGAGTTATAGACTCACAGCATTGAACTCCTTAATATTTCATATCTTTCAGTGTTACTATGGTGGCTTTGGAGGAGGTGTGCTCTTGAAAAAGGGCCAGTGGGCACTGTTACATTGACAGCAAGCAATTTATAGCCAAGAACTGCTTGAAGGCTTTACTGTCATGGTCTCCACAGTTTCAACACAGTCTGATTGTAACTATACCTGCACTTCTGACAACTGTAAACAAGCGCCAGGCTTTCATGGAAGCACAGCAGGCAACCACAACTCTGCTTCCTCTGAAAGAGCTATGATTGCAGTATATATATCCCTTAGATATCAGGATAAATATAACACAGCCAAAGGGCACTATGAAAACCCCTGGCTGATACATATGCTGCACATATAGGAAAATTCTTGCAAGCATTCACTGATTGCTTATGAAGGGCCCCGTCCACTACATTCCAACACTCCTCCAGAGCCAACTGTGCCCCGTTCAGACAGCAATCACAGTGAGGACCCTTAAAACATGCATGTTATTCATTTACTCTACAATGTAATTAGAACCAATTTCAGACAGAGGCTTTGCAAATACATTTATTTCATTTCATAATGTACACATATAATGAATCCCAGAATGCAATGTGCTATATGTACACTCAACAGAGAACAGAGGTAGTACATTAAAAAGGAAGGAGTGAGACCATTTATAGGGATGGAATTTTTATAGGTAAAGGACAAGGAGGAGGAGAAGAGGAGGAGTCAAAAATGGAGAGGGCATGCTCTTTTGGGTGTCCTACAATGACAATACAGTGATGAGGAGCAGTGTTTGCTGGGCGCGTGCTGGCGGCTGACAGGCCAATCATGTTCCTGCAGCACCAGGACATTAGTTCTTCTGTAAATGCTGATTATGTAAAACAGGACACAACTCTCCCAGGGATCCCACGCTTCAGTTCCACCTTGACTATCAAAGTGTCTGTGCAAAAGGTGTTTTATGACCATACCAAATCGGAAAAGATGAGACACTACAGTGAGACAAGCAGGGTCAAGAGATGGGGATAGTGGGATGAGGCAAAAACATGAAACAGATGAAAAATCAAAAGAGCAGGCAGATAGAGGTGTGAAGAAGAAAAATCTGGTCTCAGGTTCTTACCGGAGTGTAGGAATGTGGCTTGTAGTAAAGAGAGCACTTAAGAAGCACATATGCACCAGTCCATTTGTAATAGCTAACTATTACGCTTATTTTTGCCCCTAAATAGACACAATCAGCTGGATCTTTGATACCAAAAGACTGTTTCTGATACACAACCTGGATGTTTTTAACCAAAACTGGGTCAGCAGCACCTGAAAGAGTCTCCATTATCATGGTGCTAAAACATCTGAATTTACATGATTGTTCTTGATTGTGTAGCAAAAGATACTGTTTTGTTTTTTTTGTTTTTTAAATTATTAGTGTGGATGTACAGGGCAAGGAGCTCTGCCTGTTTGTCAGGCTGAGAGAGATGACTATCAGCTTGTTCCTTTTTTGTTCGATATTTCTATCCTTGAGAAAGGCAGGTATGAGTGAGAGATTATACGTGTGTAAACCCCTCTGAGGAAAAAAAGAAATGCACTCTTACAAATCTTGAAAGAATTAAACACCTCAGTAAGAGTAGTCATTGAATTGCTCATAAATTTTAGTCACTGGTGCTGCAAACTGTGTGTGAAAAAAAACAAAAAGAGGGAATGAGAGAAAGCAGGAGAAAAGAGAAATAGTCGTGGTGATGTTCATGGAATAGCAAACCATAGCTCAACTGACACAAAGCTAGCCAGGTTCAGGGAGAGGTGGTGTCATCCAATTTTCTACAAATGAAAAGCCCAGGAAAAGACAAATGTATAGGAAGAGGGGGAGAAAAAAAACAAGGAGAGAAAGAGAAAAGGAGAGAAAGTAGCAGAGAGAGAGAGGGAAGAGGATACTGTATAGGCTAAAAGAAGGAGAGTGAGTGAGGAGCCAAACAAAAAGGTGCACTTCTGCTGCATTTTAATCTACCTTCGCTAGAATCAAACACCAGGGAGCCCTGTGGGTCGAAGCACCTCGGCAAGGAAACTGCAGACAGAAGGGCCTGAGCTGCAGTTATCAGATATATCCCCACTTTCCACTCTGTGAGATTAAAACGGCTCGACGCGGATCGCAGCCTCTTCGACATAAGCAGCCGCAATAAAGTGACGAGCCAGCCTATAAAAAAACTAATTTCTTGCTCAACGGTACAGTCGCGCTGTACGATGAGAGCAGATGTCAATTTAAAGCGTGGCAGCGCATAGGGAAGTCGGCTGCCTCATTTTCCTTTGTCATTTCCAAGTGAGGCAAAGATACAATGGGGCAGACCGGGCGAACGAGCAAATGAGAGTGGCTGATAGAGAACGAGAGGGAACCTGGGAAAAAAAACTGTCCCTGCAGTAATTCCTCTTCATTTAGGCCAGCCACAGCTTGATGTAAGAGAGTGTGAATCGCACAACAAATTGCATCTGGGGTCTGCTGCTGCTTGTTATCTATCAGGGCAATAAGACAATGACATCACAAAATACACCAACAACTACAGGTTAGTGAAAAGACATCATGGCGTGAAGGCCTCTGTGTACTTATAGACTTAGAGGGGAGAAAACAGGATGATTATGTTTCCACCTCACCTTTAGTTCCTCTCTTTACTGTCAGGGCAGACACGCCCAACTGTTGAGTTATTCGCTCAACTTTTCACACATGCCCCCACGCCCCTTCAAATTTCTCAATTTTTTTCCCCCCCTCTCTCTATTTATCCTTCCAAACCCTCTTCAATTTCAATTTCCTCCAGAGCTAAAGTGAAATGGGCAGAAGAGTGCTGGGAGAAGGTCGGGAGCCATATCTGGAACCATCAAGGAAAAACATGTCAATCATTTTGGGCTGGAGCACGTCTGTGGCTTCGGGAATGGGCAGTCGCCATATCGGGGGTAGGGAAGGTGTTATCACATCAGGGAAAAGCATTAAAGACGGCTGGCTGTAAGGGACTGAGTTTATTGGATTTGATATCGGAATGTCCTATCAATTGACAGGCCTGTACTCCATCCCTGTGGGCAGTGGAAATAGGACTGAAGGGAAGAAAAACAAAAAGATTATAAAGGAAGGGTCCCTGTAGCTTTGCTTAATTTTATTTTAAAGAGGCTGCAAAGGTGGAGAGGCAGTGTGCGAAAATCCCAAATGCTGCTGGAGCGGCAGGTGACTCTTGTGAGCTAAACTGGATAACTTGCTCTCTCACCTTCTTCTCCAAAGCAACTAAACCTGTCCGTTCAGATAATGGTTGCCGCTCAGAGCGTAACTTTGTGCTGATTTATTGCCAGTGGCATATCAATTACAGCACTCCACAATAGAGGGGAGAGAGAGGGGAAGAGAAGGTGGCGAGAGACAGAAGAAAGAAGAGCAGCATTCAGACATATTTTTTGCCCTCTGTGGCTTGTCACAACATATGGGTCACATCTGGGACCAGAACAAGAGGAGGTGTGGTGTAATCAAGGATTTAAGAAGGCAGGAAATTATAAGTAAGGCAGGAAATGAGCAAATAAAATGCAAAGCTCAAAAAATTATTGCAAATTCTCAAGACTCGTGCACAAAATCAATTACTGTAGACCAATCACAGCATAAACACAGGTGGTTGAAAGCAAGGTGGTGCAGCAGGAAAAACTACAATTTTATCTGTAGGTACACAAAAAAGCAAAACCATCCCTGTTGTACATAACTGCACCGTCCATGTTTAACTCTCAACCAGGCCTGACTTTTGTTGAACTTATGTTCCTCTATCACCCCCACATTTCCCATCTGGCTCCAGTATTACTATCAAATAAAGGCATATATGCCAAGATATAACTTAGTTTAAATACAGCCACAGAACACAAAAAATTATCCAATATTTTAAGTGCAAATCATGACACAAATGTGCAGAAATTAAATGGGTTTTTATCCGAATCTCCCTTCCACCTCTTCACAGCTAGTACACTCTCCAGATTGGATATTTGCCCAGGGGACAAAAGAGAGAAGGGTGAGGAGTGGAAGAGGGATTGAAGAGCAAAGTGGGTGGAGGGGTGGTATTACAGGGGGGGTTGTATGGTTAGAGAGGAGGTAAGATAGAAGGGGCAGCCAAGCCCTGAAGCCTTAATCCTCTCTCAGGGTCTGCCTAATCTCACCGCCAGTATCTGCATATGGGGAGAATGGATTACCATCCCCCGACGCAGCGACAGACAGATTGACGGGGGAATGGGTGGCAGTCTCTGGACAGAAACGCTCTCTGAGACAAACAGAAACACCCAAAAGTCTGACTTTGGAAAGTCAGAGGAGAGGATGTGGGTTGCTCTTGAAACTATTTCAGTGCACTGAACAAATACACACTCAAACACTCACCCTCTCAAACACACAGATCGGCTGCAGGTAGGCATGCTAGTCAGTTGCAGCTCGTTTTTGCCACCAGTGTGACATATTGTGTAATCTGTCCCAGATCAGATGCTGTCTGAGGTGCTGAGAGGGATAGGAGGGGGTCAGCCTACCAATCTAAACCACACTGAAGCTTAAAGAGTCCTCTTAACACACCACAAACTCAAATCTCACTCTAACAAATCAATCATTCCTCTACTGGGGATTATGAGAATATTATATTACAAAAATATGAAATATAAATATCCAAACCCATCTGTCACAGTATATAGAAATTTGTTTGCAAAGGCCCTCTTCTTTCCAGTTGAACGACAGCAGAATAGGTATTAATAGGGGAATATGAGGTCTTGAGGGCAATACATTCAGAAACGCCCCTTGAAGATAAAATATTCCATATTGTGTTACGACAAAATGAAAAAATACATTCGGTGATGGGTAAGGACATTGGGAGGGGGGGAAAAAAAAAAAAAGAAAGAAAAATGAGCCAGCACTTTTCAAGTGCCCCAAAAAATGTCTTTATATCATACTCAAGCCAAGACAGATTGCAGAGGAGGTAAGACCAATTTTCTAGAGGTCGGACAATAAAGCAGTATTGTATATTATGGTATCTTGTATCATTTCCTTCCTGCGTTGGCTGCAAGAACAAGCCGACTGGAAAGCCTTCGGGCACATAAAAAGCCCTTACGAGTTCTGTTTTAGTGCCAACGTAAATCAGTTTCAGGGGACAAGTGTCTGTGCCCTCTCTCTCTATGTGGCAGGTGGCCTGCCAAAACGAATGCCTCGTTTCATCGTACAGAATTAGTGAGTGTGCGCATGTGTGTAAAGCATAAGTCAGGGTGTGGAACAAATTGAGCCCCTGTATTTAAAACACCTTGCTCCACTGACACTCCTTCCATCAACATGGCTGGACTAATAAAATCTGGACCTATCTTGTGGCTGCCCTCAACACGAAAGAGTTATAAGTAACCGAAAAAACAGACAACAATGGCCCTCGTTTAGCTCTATATTAATCAACAATAAAGTATATTCGTATATTAGACAACAATAAAGTCTTTACAGCAGACGCTTTACAAGCTGAAATAATAGAAACTGAGGATTATAAAATGTTCTGTTTTCTTAGCTCTTTGTGAAAGAGAATCACGATATTTGTTGGAAACATAAAAGATAATTACATCAACACATTTTTCCTGTTCTCATCCTTAATTTGTCATAATCTGAACCACCTTGTTATTTTTCCCCCACGCCTCTATTTGTTTCCTAGGCTTGAATAAGAAGCTTGCACAAGGACAAAGGCGGAAACTAACTGACTATCTACTCGCACACTGAAGGTCTGAAGCGGCACTAAATACAAGGACAACTGCTTCCCTGCCACCCAATGTGCTGTGGATAACAGATGTGTGTGTGTGTGTGTGTGTGTGTGTGTGTGTGTCTTAGAGTGTGTGTGCATGTGGCAGCTGCCACTCTGAGACAGTAGACAGACTGTGGGCAGTACTTCAAACAAATTATTCCATTTCTCATACGCTGCAACATTAAACACACACATGCTTGTGTTTTCAGAGGTAAATGGGATTATACACCAGCATAGGTTACTTTGGACGCAGTGTTATTCAAGTATGTGGTTGTATGTGTGCTAGTCACGACTGGGCGTGTGCACCTGTGCTCTGTGGCCACAGTGAGCCACTGAATTTCTTGAATTTAGCCCCCTTCATGGATGAAATGTATAACATTGCTGGCTTACAGCATTCAAACAACCACAGAAGCTGATTTTAATGCTCCTTACAGCTTCACCAAGACATGCATATGTTAAAATAAAACATTTTTAAAAAGAACTTCCTGGGCTGTTGTGATTGGTGGGCAAATTTCAGATGTCGGTTTTCTTCTTATGTGGTTACATTCTTTCAGATATGTGCTATTTTTAAAGAAACAAACCTCAGTGAGATTGGATTATGAACAGCTTACACTCGAAAGTCTAAACGGTTATGCGAGCTCCCGAAGCCACTGATTCTGATCAGCGGCACCACGTCAGCTGAACTGGAATGCAGAGGGAATACCTGCAAGATTCCAAGTGGAATTCACCTCTTCGCCCAGAAAAAACAAAAAAACAAAAACAGATACCATTCATTTGTGTGTAAGATTATCTATATGAAAGGTGATTTGCCCCACTTTAAATATCAACTCTCACCAGTAATTTGTCATGCAACAGCCTTTATAAGTAATTTGTGAGCAGTCTGAGATGGCTGGTAGATGAACGCCACCATCTCGGTGTTCTGAATGGTTTATGAACATTGTATCTGAATTGGCTCTTGAACACAGGGTTGAGTGCCTCAGGCTGCCTCCCAAATATCCAGCCCTTGTCATTACAATAACATATGAAGAGCAGACAGCCTGGGTTTGTCTCCTCCTTTGTATCCACCCCTGTTTCCTTCATCCAATCATCCCTCAGCCTCTCTCCTTTTATTTCCTCATGCAGTTCTCATGCCTGGCCCTATTCACTAGCTTTTTAGACAAACACTACCAAAATACAAATTGCTTAAACACCAAATTTCAAAACACAAGCATGGAAAGCCAGTTCCTCCTCCCCGTTTCTTCTCTCAGGGGTAAAATTCCTTTCAGAAACAAAGGCCTTCATTCCAGCTGCAAAGATAGAATGAAACACTGCTGAACCCAGCATCACATAAAACCTGCCCACATTTCAAAAAGCAGCACACAGACACACAACCACACTGATGCAGCAGCAACAGATTAGTGGTTTTCTCTTAATCTCTCGACTGTGTTTGTGCGACTGGGTCTTTATTTCCATGACAAATCCTGCATTTATTTGTGAGGATGTGCGTATATAAGTGTGTGTGTGTGTGTGTGTGATAGAGAGAGAGTGTGCGAAGGTGGAAGAGGTAGGTGATATGTAGGTCAGGGCCAGAGTGTGCCTACTAAGAGTCACAAAGTAAAACCGTAACGGTGAGGCTACAGCATTTCAGCACTAGCTCACTAAAGCAAACACACATTGAGCCTGTGCTATGTCTGAAGCATAAACCTAATACTGCTTCTGTTTGACATGGATTTAAAGCAACAATAGTAAAGATGACATAAATTCATCATCAACAAAGAGCTGCACAATATCCCCCTGTCATCCATGGCAAGAAACTTTATAATTTACATTAAAATTGGCAATCAAAGTTTTTGCACACTTAGGAATAACATCTTGATTTTTTACATATTTTAACCTATTTAGTGCATCTACATATTTTCACCTTTTACCTCACAAGATAAACAATTATAGTCCTTCCTGAACATTCATGGCTTAAAGCATAGGGTTTGAATTAAACTGAAGTCATAGCCAACAGAACACACACCCTCACTTAGTATAACACACTTAAGGTTTTGCCACTAAACCTTGATTTGGTCAGGTACAACTGCATTTTAATTAGCACACGTGGTCATGTTGGCTCTAGTTCAGCAAAAGTTAGATTGTCTCAGGCAAGTTGTAAAACAATACAGTTATTTTTAACACAGTGAATCATGCATTGCAGCTTCCACACCAACAATGTGGTAAACCTGCATTGACATACAATGCGAAAATGTCTGAAAAAAAACAAAGATGGCTAATTGTTCACTGTACTTATTTTATGGAGTGATCCGTTTCTCTCAGTGGCATCAAGAACAACGAGCTGTGAACGACTAAAGCTCGTCAGCCATATCCAGTGACAGCTGACAAAAATCTCTGGTTGATTTTTTTTTTCGAGGGGGCCTATACCAGAATAGCCACAGAGCTCACAAAGAAAATTCATAATGACGGCCAAACACAACACAAGTCCTGTAATTTAAATGCTCAACTTGCAGTGTGTTTCAGCTTTCTAGGCTGGTTGTGCAGGTGCTGATGTAATAAAACCACGGGTAAGGAACGGTTCAGTCAGCGAACTGGGTGAAATGGGGCCAAAGTGTAGTAAATTGACAAAATGATAATATCATATCATATAACCGCAACAATATTTCACTTTTCACAAAACAAAACCGCAATGGAGTCTGGACTTTAGACGGGATCCTCTTAAAACAAAGCCTGCGCATTCCTCCATGGCGCTGCTTATTTTCTCCCTGCTGAGGTCACCATAATAGAATGCAGACTGCTCTGCCCAAAGCAGCCTATTACCAAACAATGCTGTCCTCAATGGCAACGACTTTCTTCAATTTCTCTGCCTCACACCTTCTCTTTATGAGCTCGACTGACCTTTGACACACTGAGTGCTGGAGCAGGGTTGAGCTGAACTCCTTTGTAAAAACTTGCCAGAGTGTTGATTGCTGTAAAAACATGCATACCATTATAAATCTTGTTGTTAACGATCTGAGGACAGAGCGGGTGATAGTGGTGTAAGCGGCAGAAGAGGAGTCGCTTCAAGGAGAAAGGCATTAAAATAAAATCACTGTCTCCTTTTGTTTTACTGGTGTCATAAAAATAGCCTCCCCTTTTTGGACTTTCCAGAGTAAGCACAAGTGATTGGCCAACACAGTCAGTAGCAGTAAACAATTCATTAGCTAATACACAAGGAAAGCAGCTTATCAACTGCAAACTCATTTGTTCATAAGCATGATAACCTAGTTCACTGTCTTTTGCTCGTCTCCTATTAAGGAATTTAATCCAACTTTGCCTCATCACACCTGTGGCACCTCTGGTTTTGGTGATTACATGATATATGTAACAAAAATATGCATATCTGGATAAAGCTGTCAAAACCAAAGTCGTTTTTAATCTTCTGTTTTGAGATTACATCATAAAGAAACTGACATATGACTTTAGCACTTCAAAGGCTTGACAAAAGTCCAAGCTAGCTCATATCTTATCAGCTGTGGATTTTTCTGGTGCCTCGTCACCTGCAATATGTTTTTATTGAAACAGACAGGCAAACTGACCATCTGCTCTGCATCTCCACGGAGTCATAACGTCATCCAACGCATACAAGTTTGTACAAATAGATGCTCTGCTTTGTTTTAATGGCAGCAGACAAGCAAGCATACACAGTGTGTCTGGACTGGTTCAGTATTGACTCAAGACAGCATCCTTATCCATCTTTGTCCATTAAAGCCATACTGTTTCCGGATATATACTGTTGAGTACTATTAGTAACCATATCATTGGCTGTGACCGCATGGCTATTTCTCTGCTCTTAATGCTTCAAGACAGGCGTGTGGCTTGTGTCACATGGTGTTCAGCCAATTTATGTCCTGTGATTGGTCACAAGGCAACAGAGTTAATGCAGATCTCAGCCTGGGGGAATGAAGATTCGATTCCTCAACAGCAGGGGAAAAAAATTGTTGTATATTAATATGTCATCTGGAAAGAAGTCCTCACGGTAGCATAAAGTTTTGCATGAAAATGAAGAGTGACTGCTCAAACTCATCACAGCCCAGAGGAAGATGTGCAACAGCGTTCACAAAGACAGCATCTTGTCCAGGAACTCGTTCATTTTGTTTAGCACTACTACATCTGAATCATGTGAGGCCAATGCTAATTATCTTACGTTGCCCTATTGTGGAGCTGAAACAAAGGAAGTGCATCTACCCCAGCCATTTTTAGCCCAGGAGCCTAGTTTTATTCAAACCAGCAGACAGTGAGCATGTTTGAATAGAGGCCTGTGAGCTCGGGCGATTTCCTGTCTTGTCACTGATCATCAGCACATGCTGTATTCCTGGTGAAGCGTAACACACAGCGTTGCATGCATCACTGCCTCACCATAGAGGTGGCGACAGAGACAGAGACGAAGGCTTGTGTATGTACATGTGGGTATGTGTAACTAATAGCTCACATACAAACAGAAGTAGGAACTCCAGCAGGTACAGTAATGACATGTTTGAAGTTCCACTTTCTTCATTTAACCAGCGCATCACATTTAGTGATGTCATCTAACTAAAATTATGTGAAAAGAATGAGAGGGTAGGCTGGAGAAGAGAATGAAAGAATACAAATGATGGGGAAAAGAGGCTGAGTGAATAAAATGTGTAATCACCAGGAGATCTGGAGACGAGAGGAAAAAAAAAAAATGGTGGAAGTGAAAAGGTGTGGTGATGGAAATAAGAAACGCGGGAGAGATAGTGGAGTGAGATGAGAGAAGTTGACGATACCTTTTCAGAGAGTTAGCGAGGCGGAACGAGGAGGAATGGAGGAAGATAAGAGGAGAGCAGTCTGTGCATGTTTAGCTAAAAGGGAATTTTTATCCTTAGCTTGTGGGCAACTGAGTAACTGTCACATGCTACAGCCAACACCACTTCAACTTCAACTAAGTACTCCAAAACAATACTCCACGTTAGAACTTTCACAAGGATTCCACATACTTTTTCCAGAGTTTTAATGTGTTTTGATAGGTGAGTATAGGTTTCAAATAAGAGTAGCTCGTCATGTGCTCAGTACTTTTTACTGTGTCAGAAGCTGAAAGAAAAAAAACAGAAAAAAACATAGCTGTCCTGTAATTAAATTACCCAGTCAGCCTACACAGATATACAAATTTCTTTTTCCCCACACCTGTGTGCAGCTTCTCCTTAATAAAGAAAATTTCACTCTAGGTGTCAATTTTCACACATTGTTTCTTATGCTAACAATGTAAACATCTAATAACAAATTTTCTCAGCTTAAGGGGGAAACAAATATATTAAATATTAAGACTCAAGGCTAAGACTTTGAGCATTACAGTCCCAGTGGAATTACAGCCTTTACTCCAACATTTCCATTTCATAACTGAGCATTATAAGAGAAGACTGGTTTTTCTTGGAGTCATTCCAAATGGAAGAGCTGGACCTACCGGGCAGTCCAGAACGACAAGTAACATCAGCCATTGTGTGTCAGTCCCAGGGCAGAGAAGGGGGGGGGCTGGGAGGTTCAACACAAGACAATATACACAGCAACCTCAAACACACGTTCATTAGGTCATATTACAGAGACTGTCTTTCAACTTGGCAGACAGCGAAATTAATAAAGCTGCTGCTACTGTAAGCTGAGCGTGAGTGCATAGTTTGTGGGTGTCCGACAGTCTTTGTGTGTCTTTAAGTTTACATTTGTCATTCCCGTGTCTAAATGCAGCGAGTGACAGCAAGGCCGGTGAGGGACAGAAAGCCAAAACTGTGTCCAAAGGGCTTGTCAGTATCGTTATAGCAACAGAGCCTAGGACGAGGTAGTGCTATGGGGGAGAGGAGGAGGAGGAAAGTGTGGAGGAGGATAAGAACAGAGATGGAGAGAAAGAAAAACACAGAGGGAGATGTGTTGGAAAGAGAGAAATGTGAGCACAGAGGAAGAGAGATAAGGAGAGACTGGTGGGAGCGGGGGAAGATGAGAGGAAGAGTGATGAGTGAGAGGAATGCTAGAGACAAAGAGGCAAGGAGAGCAAGGAAGACAGGACAGAAGAGGGACTAAATATATCAGTGAGCTAGATATGAACAATCTCAGGTGCGACGGTGACTTGTAGAAAGACGGGATGCTACAGGTCTAAAGCCTCGTTCACACGCACTTCTCAGAAAAAGAAAAAAAAAAAAAAAACTTCTCATAACAGATTCCTATACAATGTTCCCTAAAGACAAAAATTATAAAATTGTCAATTTTAGTCTCAGGTCCGAATACCACTATACATGATAGATGCAGCCTCACTGGGGGACACAATCACAGAAGACGAGAAATCCTCAGCTCCCCGTGGCTTTGAATGTGTTTAAATGTTATTTTCCAGTCTAATTAAGTCACCCCTCTGTTTATATTGCAACCCTGCATACTGAATAAATACCATGCCGCCTCTACTCCTCCGCCGCCTCTCCTGCATTCTCAGCCAGGCACTTCGCTGTTGTGTACGAGTAGATCACACCAATACCGGCCAGGCAAATGACCTGCCATGTTCCATGGGCCCACAGGGACCAACTGCCAGTTATAACTTTCCAATCCCGCACTTATTTCAGCCACTCAAAGCAGACTGAAAATATGGCAGAGGCGTTATTTGATTGCCGTTATTGTACACTGTTTGGGAATTTATGCAAGCTTGGTCTCTCCTTTTCAAAGTGAAGTAGATGGCATTGGTAATGAAGCAAGAAATGTTGGGATATGTGCCATAGTGGAAAATATATATGCAAAAAGGATGGAGTGCAGACATGGAGTCTTTTAGTGTCAACAGTTTACGGCGGTAAAGGACAAATAGGCATGCTAGAAGTAATAAAGTGCCAAAGTAGGGCTGTATTTAACCGACTGAAATCTTACCTACTTTTCAACTGCTATCAGGAAAAATGAAAAACGAGTCTGCACAACTGCCGCCATATATCGACCAACCAATCCACTAGTCGACCTGGAGACTACGGCACTAAAGCAAAATAAAGCTACATTTCAACAGGCTTTTTAAATATTAACAGGTTTATTATCCATCTGTTCTCTCCAGCAAAGCAGCTGAGATCAAGCTTTATCTCAAGTCCAGTGTCTGAAAAGACTTGATACAAGCAACCTCTTGTTCTCTTGACTTTGAACAGGGCAAAATCAGCTCCACAAAGCTCTGGAATTAAACCACAACCTAATTCGTCTTTGGTACAAGTGGGCCTTGACCCGCTATTTGACAAACACCGTTTTATAATGGGATTCAGCACTAAGCCGGTCTCTGTCGCCACACTCCAATCCACTTTCCTCTCCAGGTCAGCTGACCCTTTCCTTGATGTGCTGAAGGATGGCTAGTATGATGTGTTCTAGCTTGTTAAAACTCACGCGATTTCACAAGGGGGAAAGGTTAACGGTTACACAACGACAAGAACCTGCCACCAGAGTGGTGCTCATGACCTCAACCCACAATATCCAAGCCGAGAGAGGACGAGAGCATCATCAGAAGATCCCCGCTACTCTCCCTTTTTTTCCTCCCGCGTGAATATAAAGTCTCAACCCCTCATGCTTCACTTGAATTTCAACGTATTCCTTAAACTCTCACACACACACACACAAACATCAGGTTTACAGCTCAACTGTCCACGAGAAAGCACATTTTTCTAAAAGAAGTGATGCATGAACTGTGAATGTGTGCGCTGTGAGGTGTCTCACCATGTGCCCTGACCTTTCCAAGGAGAGAACAGAGTGAATGTAATTCTCCAGGCTGTGTTTGTATGAAGCACAAGGCAGCAATTATTAAAGCCTAATGAATAACTGGGACAAAACAAAGTACTCGAGCCATATCTGCTCACCCAAAAGGCTACATTAGCATCTTAAATGCAAATCAAAATCTTACTCAAAATACAGACAACTTGCTCTTTTGGGGGGGGGTTAAAACAACATTATTCCTGCCTGAAGTACCAAGGGATATGCAAACAAAAATCTTAACTGTTTTCACTTAGGTGGTTATTTATTCCCGCAAAGAAAAAAATAGCATGAACTTTTGGGTATAGTTTTGAGGACTAGTCAGTGGGTTGTTGCATTTGCAAAGGGCATGTAGGAGGTTTAAATCTCAGTCCAGCAGTCTTTATTTTGATCTGATTCCTGGGTAGTCACACAAATCAGTCTGTCACTAAAGAAGGGATATTGTGCAGCTGCATATGGGGCTTAACAACTACACTGGAACATGATGCTTCACTGTAAGCTGATTCACTGAAAAAGGAGGAGAAGGGATAAAAAAATGTAAAAAAACAAAAAAGACGAGAGACATGAAGTAAAAGACATTGACAGATTATGTAGAGTGACCACAACTGCTTTGACCGCCACCAATACACTCTTAAAAGCCGTACTGTCAAATGAGAGAATTCCTGAAAAGCCTCAACTCGGGCGACATGCTGTGAGCATTTATTTTACAAGCTGCCAGCTGAGCACACAACCAAATCTCTCGCTTCACAATGGATTTTAAAGTCATCCATCAATGTATGGACTATAGTGGTTGTGTGTGAATAAATGCTGATTGCTGGCGATGCTTGAGGTGTTCATCCAGCAAGCATGGCTCTGCATGGCCCAGATCCTGCCTGAGAGGAAGAGGGGCTGCCATGCCACTAATGTGGGTCATTGTTATGCTGGGCTGTGGCTTAAGATTCTCCAAGAACAGATATGAATGCGAGTGCAGTGAGCGTAAAACAGGGGGGGGGTTCCAGCTGTGTGTGCTTCCTGCACCAAGCTAAGCTACTCTTTGCTCGCTCTCTCTCTCTCTCTCTCATATGGTCTTGATTAGCAGGCCAGTGGCTGTGGTAGCTGGCTGGCAAAGTTATTCCAGCTATGCATTTGTACTGGGGTGGGTCCTCTGGGAGAAATATGTCAGTCTGATCCACAGCTTAGATGAGACCTTCTGTGCCACTTCATATCATGAATTTGACAGGGCGCAATGAGGAACAGGGAGGGTGAAGGTGTATAGTTTGAGAACATGGACAGGGAGCTAGAGAGTGTAGCGTCTATAGTGCTATGCAGTCCAGGCTTCTTAACTGCAGTATAGCAGAATCTCTGTTTAAGTGTGCCTTTTGTCTCCTGTGGTTGTTTAAGTACAGCCACGTTTTGAAGCAGTAAATACACACAGCACACACACACACACACACACGGCTGTCTCTTGACAGGCATAAACCTCAGCAAGGACACTAGCGAAACAAGATTCTACATCCATCTCTCAAAATGTGCACTGAGCAGTTACAGCTACTGAGCTCCCACAACATTGGAAATGGGGGAAATATAGATTTTCCTGACAGTCTGAGACTCTTTAGGCTCTCAAAGCACACCTACTCTTCTGCACTTGTGATCTCTGAGAAGCATTACTAAGAAAGAATTTGAGTTTTCCTCTGATGGCTGCTTTTCTGAAGCAGTTCCCTTGTGTACCAACATGAGTTGAATGAACCGTTTAAAAAGACTTTAGAGACCAGCACGTGGCGAAAGAATATCATGCACATAACCACATTGTCTGCTGTGCAAATACAGCATTAAGTATTCTCTCTGCTGCGTTTCCTGTTCCACCTGCAATTTCACAAAGGAGGAATGCACACTGCTAAGAGGACATGCAGACATCACTGCAGCTGATGTACAGAGTAAGTACTGAAACCCACCACACACACATACACACGCACACAGATGTGGGGCTGGGGCTTCACCACAGTGGCGCCGGGGCAGGGCAGGCGGCAGCAGCAGCTACTAATTAAGAGTGGTTGGCTGAACAGCTATAGTTAGGGCTAGAGCTGGAGGGCTGAGGAGAATAGGGCGACAGGTCTGACACTGTGCCTGAGTGAGTCTGCGTGTGTGCGAGTGTGTGTGTGTGTGTGTGTGACTAGCAACCCTGGGGCTATAGGGTAGGGCCCCAGTTCAGCTCTTGCTGACTCAGATTCAACACTGTCTGGCTACAGTGCTACTAACATAGCTAGTAGGGAGGAAGCACAATTTGCTCTTTCCGTTCCTCTACAACTTTTTCCCACTACTGTTTACTTTTTTCTAGTGCTTAGTGCATATTTTAGACTTACTTCCTCTTTTTTTTCGTCATTAAATCTGCCAGCCACTGTATCATTTCTCTCTTTCACACTCACATACAGTCTTTATGCTTCAGTACGTTTTATTAGCAGTTTATATGTTTGCATATCAAAAGTGGAGATTATAGAGGGGATTAAAACAAGAAATACATTTGCTGTAAATGGTGAGAAACTTCCTAGACACTGAAATAATCTTCCTGTCCGCTTTTGTTAACACTTTTAAAAACTAGAAATTCTTGTTCTCCCGATTCAGACTTGTCGGGCAACACTGTGACTAACAGCACCACTGACTCAATTCATCATCTCATAAAATGTAAACAAAAATAAGAGATCTCTCAGCAAGGTCTGACATATAACCTCTGTGACACAATACACTATCCACAAAGTGCAGGCATTTAATCAAATATAGGACTGATGCTGATTTATCAATCACCTCTAGCAAAACAACAACAACAAAAAAACCCCAAAGTGTCATAATGTGTCCTAAGAAACATGAATATATTTCAGTTGCTGTCAATAAAGTGGTTTGTGCAAAAGCAGTTCATTATATAATACAGTTTATTTATATAGCACATTTAAAAACCCGAAGGCACACCAAAGTGCTTCACAGTAATACGGAGAAACAACATGGAAATAACAGGTGACTATACCGACAAACATTTTTTAAAAAAGACCTTGTGGCAGTATAATAGGCTTGGGCCTGGGCCTTGGTTATTTAGCAGGCCAGCTAATCCTATTGTTGTTGTCTCTAGAGCACAAGTGGTTAGCTTGATGTGAAATCCTTCCTTTTGTCTCTTTGTGTGTAATTCACAGTCACCAAAATAAATAAGCCTAAAATAACACATTTAAGCGCAGGCCTGTTTTTAAAGTCAAGTATCTCTCTCACGAATACTGTTATCAAATGCTGGGGTGTGAAGATCACATCAAACAAACTGAACATGGACGAGCATTAAACCGAGGTTACCGACTGGACTGACTTCATTTAGCTCGTGCTGCCAATTTACTGCATTCTAAGCATTTCTGGATTACCAGGAATGGAAAGTCACATTCTTGACACTTGGATGCTTTCTATCATGTGGAGGTTAATTTCGTAAATTCAGCAATGTCCCATTTTTAGTCACAGGGCCCTGCACTGCACCTCGCCTTTATTTATTTATTTTTTCCTAGGGATTGCAGCTTGGTGTGTGTACATACAAACACACACTTACTTACTCCTTTGTGTTTGCAGTCTAAACAGAGTGTTATGGGAGAGTGTGTCAGGTTATTGTTTGTCTGTTCCTCTCTGTGTTCCTAAATGTTTACCGCTGCAGAACAATGGACTAAGGTGGGAAAACCTGAACATGGAAGGTCTCTATGTTCTGTCTGTGTGCGTAAGCATGCATTTTTTTTTCCATTTTAGCATTGTCATTTTGTAACAATCTGGCCTCCTGTCTGGCTTCCAGCACACGTCCCTTTACATATACCAAAGGGACAGTACATATTTGTACCACTGAAAATCCTTTAAGCACAAAAAACTGACAAAAATACCACTTGCAAAGTTCCGTATTTTTAGCTGAATAAAGTCTGTCTATGTGGATGTACAAAAATTCATCTACATAGACTGGGACAGTCAAAAAAAAAAAAAAAAAAAAAAGGGGAAGGGGGAAAAAAAAAAAGAAAAAGAA
>VUQG01004173.1:61963-73013 GCA_015106755.1 Etia nguti
CACAATCCCAGTTTTTTTTTTTTTTTTTTTTTTAGTAAACTTGAAAGAATGCATTTGGTGCAGAAATTTTTGAAGTACCCAATCATAATTAAAATCTAGGTGAGGAGAACTGAACCTAATTAGTTACAAACAGCCTCTTTGTGTCATCTCTCAGCTGCCATCAAACACTTTATGTGGCCTTTCTCTGCCGGCTTCTGATGTGTGCGCCTTGGGGTGCTCATAGTAGGGAGACTAGCTAACACCAGTCTTTTGATTAAACTCGACACATTCCATTGTGATCAAAAAATTACAGGAACCTGTGTTGTGACTGTCTTTTGATTTTGGTATTATTATTTTTTCCCCCCTTTTCACTTCACAGTCAGAGAGCTCTGGAGGACAATGAGGAGGGAAGGAGAAAGAGAGGTGAGGGAAAGAGAGCTTTGATGTTTCTGTTTGTACAACACATAGCTGCTTTTGTAGGTGTCCTTTAAGAGTGTGGCTCACTTTACAGCGCAGTGATTTCCTTGTGCTGAGTGTGTGGGCTTAAATAATGTCGGGACATATGACTAAAAATGATCACAAAGCTATCCTCCCCTGTCATGTAAAATATGTATACCGCAAGCTGCAGCATTGTGGTTTAACACAAAGCTAGCAAAAAGCATCCATTATTTGAGCATTACTGTCGTTTATATTTTTAGCATATTTTATGGCAGTGTTAAATAGATTAACATGTCATTAAGCAGACATGCTGACCCTCTACTTCCTATAGTTTATGAAGAAATGTATTTATGTAGTTTATGAATAAGTTTATAAAAGAATTACAGCCATTTATATCCAACCAGATAAAGGCCTTGCTAACATGGTTGCAACAAGCTAGGAGGATAGCAAGGTCTGGACCTCTGTAGTCTTTTTCAAAACATGGCAGCGCTCCAGAAAAAAGTATCTGTCTTGTGTTTAGCAGGTTCACTTGATGCACAACTCAAGAGGAATGACAGCTGGTTGGATTAGGCATGAGGACACGTAACTTCTTCCTTCTGTGATTTTAATTTCAAGCTCCCTCTTGGGGTTGTGTCAGGAAGGACATCTGGGGTAAAACTGTCAAATCAAATATGGGGGGCTACCTGCTGTGACAAGGCAGTGGCTCAAACGAACTATTTTAATTTCATGTGTAGGGAGAACTTTGCTGATCTGTTTTTATTTCATTGTTTTATACAGGCAGCATTCATCTTCCATATTTCTATAACACAGTTGCTCCTGCTAAAAAAGAGAAATGTCCACAATGAAGTACTTTACAAGTGTGACCTTTTCTTTTGGTCATTGGCAACACCTTAAATACGATACACTCTGAGAGATAATTGTGGCGTTCAGTAATTTCTAATCCCTGGTTGCTCCTGAAATTTGGTGCTAATCAAGTATGCTAACATGTTAAATTTATGCTGCATATAATAGGTGGGGAGTGTCCAAGTTTAAATGATGAATTCCAAGCTTAAGTAAATAATCAACATGGCAGGCAGTGAGAAACAGCGAGGCAGAGAGAGTTTCATTTGATATATCAGCCAAATGGAGGTGTAAATAATTTATATTTTAATATCAAGTCAGAATATTATAAACTTTAGCCTACCATGTACCATCAGCCTTACATGATATGGAGACTATACCTTTATTTTTGCAGACTTTGCTTTCATGAATAATAGTGGAGCAAAATTTAGATAAAATAGAAGTGTTTTCATTCTTTTCCCAAGATGGAGAGACTTAATGTGAGAGACAAACTGTCGAATAGTTCTCCAATCTGGAGACTACTATGTAACAGTTTATAATGATCCATCCTGTGCGCTTTCTTAAGAAAAGTTTCCTCATCATGAGTGCCGATCTCGGATCAGCTCAGCCTTTTGCATGAGGACGAAAAAGACAGTTAGCGGGCCTCCTCAGGGATTCCAAATCAGCACACTCACATTTTGGTCCAGACACGTTCCCGGGTGCCTGTGGGAGACAGTATGTCAAAACGTCTACTTCTAATGACTGCCTACTTTGTCTAGCTCATTTAAAATCGAGGGCTGTGTGCCAAGCCTTTGCCCATGCCAGGTTTTAGGTCCCAGTGACAGTAACAGTTTTAGTCATATCTTGGCAGGTATGCTTATGCTGAGGGTTTCTCTGTGCAGGAAGTTTGCGGTTCGCCTGGTGTTAGATTAACAGAGTCTGTCATCTCAGCCGAGCCCAGAGCCGAAATCAGATATCACGTTCGGCACCTCTCTGCCCAGCAGAGAAGGATTGCATTGCCTCTTGACCTCTGAGAGCTAGCAGAACAATACCCATGTTAAAGCATGTTAAAATTCATAAATTAATATTGCCCCCTGTATGTAATGATGAATTTTTCAGGTGTAAAATTAGGAGTAGCCTCCTTGCGTCTCGGTGCTGCTGAGGCTTGTCACGATTTTAGAGCTGCTTTGTAACTTTAGGAGTTGAGTTCTCACTGAACAACAAAAACACTGCATGTTGTCACAGCGTTTTCCACCCAAATAACTTCCACCCAAATTACCTGCAGTTTCATCATCTCATATTTAGCTGAAGCTTTTGTCATCCGCAGTGCCAGCAGCACCTGCTGTTGCTGTGTCTTTTAGCTCTCTTCAGCAGTGTAAAGCTTGCTCCCATCTTGCCCTTGACAGAGGAGCTTGTCACCCTCACACAGTAATTATACGAGAGCTGATGTCTCCTCTTTCCATTGAATTATTGAGAAGGTGGAGAGGACACCAGATCCTATGTAGAGAGAGACATCGCTGTTCACTTCCGAGTGGCCTCGGGGTAAAAAAAATCCCAAACGGACAATGCTGTGCAGAAGCAGACCGCCTGCATGTAATACCATTGAGTCTTCTTTCTGGATCCAGCTTCAGTCGTCTCGCTGGATCGCTGATACACAGCTTCATTATAACATAAGAGCGTCTTAGCTTGTGAAGACTGCAGTAATGAGCAATTTGATTGTAAGGCGACGTGCTATACATCTGTCAAAACAAAAGCAGTGAACTATGTACATAATGTAATTTATGCAGTATATAAAATTACCATTAAACAGCATTGATCAAATTTTAAGACTTGAGATTGTCACTCGTATTTTCTTGTAATTTTGCCTCTGTACAACCCCACTGAGGATTTTAAATCAATCAAGCAAGAGGCAGACTTTCATCTTTAATTTAAGGGTTCTGGCAAAAGCATTGCATTAACTGTTTAGGGAATACAGTCATTTATATTCATAGTCCAATCAGACAATTGACTGACGAGCAGTTTTATGGCCAGGCGAGGCCTGCTTATCCCGTGACAAATTAAGCATTAAAAGATCCGCAGTTGACTCCAAGAGTTGATCTTCCTTGGTAGCTGTTCACCGCAACTCTCAGTGTGAGGTCCAAAGGTGTTAGAGAGCCATGATAGCCAAACCTATCATAGAGATAGCAAGAACTTTGTGTCTAAATCAACAGTCTGGTACATGCTGCAAAAGAAAGATTGCACTGGCCAGCTCAGCCACACCAAAAGGCCCGAAACACCACAGAAGATAACTAAAGTGGATGATTGCAGAATTCTTTCCTTGGTTAAGAAAAACAAATTCATCTCTTCATCTAAGCAAGTCAAGAACGCTCCAGGGTATCATTGTCAAGGTCTACCATCAATAAATGGTTTCATGAATGGAAACTCAGAGGGTTTAGAACAAGATTCAAGCTACTAGTTACACTCAAGAGCAAGAACTCTGGATTAGACGTTGCCAGAAAACATTTAATAGAGCCTAAACAGTTTGGAAAAAGTCTTTGCAAAAATTGAAACCAATAGTAACTTGTACAAAAGTGACGGGAAGAGAAACATATGGAGAAGGAAAAGAACACCTCATGAACATAGAGCATATCACATTATCTGTCATGCTGGAGACAAGACATAGCTGCGACAGTCGGCTCAAGAAGCAAAAGTGGTTTCTAATCTATGGTGCTACATGAATACACCTCAGCAGTGCATAAATATGGGCCACAGTAATCTTTCTCCAAAAAATCCGACGGACATCCCTGTCCTTCAAAGATGCATAATGCAAATGTCAGCGGGCAATCGTGAGCAGCCAGACTCCCCTTAGACAAGTGTTATTACACAGGAAATCCTGCCACGTGTCTCTCAAAACACAGCTCTGCTTCTGCTAACACCTCACCTTGGGACACCTATACCAGTCGTATATTTCGCGGAAATGCACGGCATAGCGTGCGTCTGCACACGCCACTTCTCTAAATCATTTTATTGCAGGAAAAAGCAGCACGCTTGTTTGCAAAGCTGTCTGATTTGCTTCATTGTCGCGCCAGCGTTCGGCTTTTGATTGCACAAATGAGAGTCTTTTTGTTTTAATCCTCCACTGAACAGCCCAAGGTCATTACATTTCTGTGGAGTATGCTAACTTGCCAAGAGGTGGATTTTCCCCTAAGGTAACCTACACTGGCTTGTGTTTTAAACCTGTGAGAAAGAATGAAGAGACAAATAATTCTGGCACAAATGAACTCCCCTGCGGAGAAAGTGGCTTTATAATTAAATGTACTCCAAGAAAAGCCTTTCCACCACTCGCAGGACAGAAAAACCTTTCACCTTGTTCCTATTCAGAGCTCACCTCTGCAACGCTCAGTTACCATGGTGCCATGGAGGTGGTGGTGTGATTCATACACCACTATCCTTTTTCCTGGCACCCATCTGTATGCTGGTTATGATTTCATTTCACAATTTAAGTGAATGCCGTACCTATGAAGTCAGAAGGGAAACAAAAATCAGTTTTTCCTTATAAAAACAAGCGGTAATATCTGTCACAGTGAGAGACTCTTGAAATCAGCTTTGACGAGATGGTCTCAAGAGAACTGACTAAATGTGAACTGCCTTTTGTGTTGTACTCTGTCCAATACTGAATGAAATGAAGTGCCTAAAAACTTCAGTTATTTCTGATCATTTCTCACACCCAGCTGCTCGAGCCTTAAATGGACCCCCCCAAACACACGATGTTGTCACACAGTGATGCAATCCTCACAAGGGAGCTTATATAATCTGTTCTTTGGTAAGACCTTGAGGTTTCTGTAGGCTTTTGCTCGAGGACTTGATGTGACTTGTTTACCCAAGAATCCTTTCGGTATACGGACACACATCCACACAGTCTTTCCCTTTCTCCGCTTCACTCCAAGCTGTCTTCCACACAGGAACATATTACAAAGAGAAAAGGTGGCATGTAGGAATAGCATAGGATAGCTGGCCTCAGTTCAGTGCCTCCATCTCCAGCCCTGACAGAGCAGTGAATGACCCTCACTCACAGCTGTCCTGGACCCACTCAGCCAAGCAAACTTAAAGCCTGGAAAACAACACACTACACTAGGATGCTAAGATGCGGTTGGTAGAAGAGATGGATGGGAAAAGAGTTATTTAGATGCAAAGCAATGCATCTTGGGAAAACCTCAGAAGCTAAAGCCAGAATGTGGCCGTGCATTTTATGGACAGCGGTGCAGACACCCTTAACAACAGGGTGCGATCTCTCTAACTGATCTTTACAATTATGAAAGTTTGTCTGGAAATGCTACAGAACAGTTTTAGTAGACACAGAAAACACACTTGGGATTTTCTTTAACAACACAGTTCATATAACGTCACAAATGCCACTCATAAAGGCTATCAGTGTTAGTGAGACCAGATATATCCTAAATGTCTTGACATTTAATTTTTTGATTTTATATCTCGATGGTAGCCCTGAACCTCTATATGTGCAGCCAATCTAGATCATTTATTACCTGAACAAAGTTATCATCATTTCATATAACGGCCAACTTGCAATATAACACGGAGCTCAAGCTATGCTGACTCCATACTTTATCAAATGTGACATACTGCTCGGTGCCATATGGAGGAGAAAAAGGCACGTGTTGTAAGAGTGGGAGACTTAATGAAAGTTCATATATTTTAATAATCCACAGGTCCATTAGCCAATGTGACAGCTAATAAAGAAGAGAGATCTCAGCCCACATCTTCCTAACTGCTACTGTTTGACCTCGTCATATAGTGATTTTTTTAAACTATATATATGAGGTCTTAATATATTCATTAATTAAGAGTAAAGAGAATTTAAATGTTGGTTTTTTGTGTCATTGTGGAGCTGCAAATAAAAGCCGTTCTCCTTTTGGTCCAGATTAAACACAAACATAAAAATGTCTTTGAAATGGAGAGTACATAGAAGTAATTTTGCTTTTTCTTTATACCGTTTGCATGGATTTACTTCTCATACAGATACCTTGTGCTTTGGTTTATATCAATAATAAAGAAAGATTTTTAGGGATAACCCAGCCAGCTAACTCTCATCCTGACCCGCTCTCCTGATCTGCTCTACCATCTGTGTTCTAGTATACATTAGATGGAAATAAAACACTGTGCTACATGTATACATTTGCCAATAAGTACTTTTTTTTGGTACAAACTCTAATTCTGAACTACAACAACATCAACTTTCTTCTAGTAAGAATGGGTCAAATGACTATGTGTAAGAAGAGAGCAAGAAAAGTGCAGCGGCAGTCCTCCTGTAGTTCCCTGGGGCATTTTAGCACCTTTCAGCTATTTGTTTTGGATTTACATCATCAGTGTGTTTTTAGTCCTTTTTTTTCTTATAAATTATTATTATTATTATTATTATTATTATTCTATGCTGGCTACACAGCACCAAATTATAGACAAAGATAGATTTTCTTATGGGTTTGTGGATCACAAAAAACAGAACCACAAAGAGAATGACTATAAGATGTAGATCTATGAATGAGACAAAAACGTAAATCCAAATATGTAATTTTTATATTATAATAATGTTAATATGCTATGTTTGCCTCATCAACCTCTATTCTATTCCTCTGTGTGTTGTTTTCTCTCTTTGTTCAAGTTCTTCTTTGTGTGCTGTGAAGACCCTCCTCTTCTGCCACTAATCCAAAACACACCCCAGTGTTATTCTCAAAATTAAATTATCAAATGAAAAAAAAAACGAAAATGAAAAACAAAAAAGACCAGCTGCAGCAGCTGTTTTATTAAGGCCACTGTTCCATATTTGCACTCTACATGTATTAGTTCAAAGCAGCGATAACTGCACCCAATTCTCTTTCTTTGCCGGAGGTTCCCTGGTTGGTGAGGAACTTGGTGATATCATGAATTATATTTATTTTAGGTGATATGTGAGGCAGGTTACACGAAATGATGTGTGCTGTAATTACCAGGATAAATATATTAGCAATGAGCACACGCAGGATAGTGGCGACCAATACAAGTGCAGCTAAGCAGCTTCTTTTACCCCCTAAGAACAGCAGAATAGAGTTAAGTAAGTATTATATATGTATGAGTTAATGTTTTCTATTGTGAGAGGAAAATAAACCACATCATTCTGTCATTCATTTTCTTCAATAGGTGTTCTATGACAGCAGAAAGAGGAGGAATGAAACGCAGTGTGTGTTTGTGTGTGCTAAAAGGTGTGCTTACAATCCAATACAGCCTCCTGCATTTACTCACTGTATGAAACAGAACTGATGGAAAAAATTACTGCCATTCATTGCTCTAAACTGAATGCAGCTGCAGTGAGAGTGACAAGTTGCAAACTGTGCAATCCCAAATGTTATTAAGCAGCGCAGACAGGTAGTCGAAACCGAGGCGCTGTGCTATGCTCTATTGTTCAACGTTTCCGTCCTATTCCTTCTTTGTTTTTACACACTCACACGCAAGTGCAGAAAGCTCTGCTATGGGTGCACTTATCTAATGACCTTGTACACGTAGTAAAGATATCCCCGTTTGACACAGCTAATTGGTCGACGTGTCGGAGGATGTTTAGCAGCTTAGTAAATCACATCTGCCCATTGATTTCCCTCTCTCCCCCCCTGCACACCCCCTCCATCAGACATTGTATTGCTTAATCCAGTCTACAACTCCATTGTTGCAAATCCTCAATGGATTCTCAGGCGGAGGAGGAGGAGAGAAAGAAAGCGAGACATGGGGAGAAGGAAACAGAGGAAAGAGAACAAGTGATTAAGAGGCACTTGGGATGGGGAAGGTAAATTAGAGACTGCGGGTTAGCGTTTGTGAGAACAAGAATCAAAGAACGGAGTAGATGCAGTCAGAGGCGTCGGGATCCAGAAGTGAGGGCAGGACAGAGTTCACAGCCGTGCCCCCACTCGTGCTGAAGCATATTTGATGGCATTGGGTTTTCATGAGACAGTGTGCCTTCAAATGATGCTGTGTCGCGCTATTTGTGTTGGTGCCGAACTGCTGTGCTAGCTGAAGCATGCAAGGTTGTGCCATGGCATCTGCTCTCAGCTTTAAGCTATCTTCCCTCTGGTTAATCGTGAGAGTTTCTCTGTATTGTCTCTGCAGTGAAAATTCTGAGGCTTTTAAATCCACCTTTAGAGTTGCACTTACACGAGTGAAAGCTCGTCTGCTGCAGTTAGATTATATAGGCGGTGTAACCAGAACATGGAGAACTGACCCTTTAAAGTTGCTTTTGAGCGCTATACTTGGAGACAAGGCACGCTCTATAACAAATACAGAAATACAGCCTCTTTAAGCTGTCAGTAGAGTTGCTATGGAAACAATATTTGTCCAGTTATACAAATAAAGCCTTACATTTTTTGTGACCTTGGCTTGTGGGCAAAACTTGTCAGCCTTCATACACTCTCTCATGGTCTGTTTTTAGCCAAAAATATGTGAGTCATTTAAAACATGTAAATGATTTTGCTACTTAATCATATTAAGACGTTATTTGATATGAACAGACTAGAGTAGAATAAACTTTAATGTTGTTATTCAAGTATGATGAAATTTAGACTGGCATCTCTATTATGCCCATCAAAAAATACAATAATAACAATAATAGGTAGATGTTACATAGATTATTACAGCCAAGGGAGTCATTACATAGGATGCAATGATAGTCCTGAAAGTTATTATCAGCGCAAGTTATCATAGTGTATTGGGGGGTAATGGAGGCCACAGCTCAGAGGAAAAACATATTCCTCAGTCTGTTTGTGTAGGATTGTATTAGTCTGCATCGTTTGCCTGATGCAAAAGTTCAAATATAAGGTGACTGGTGTATGAAGTGTCTGAAAAGATGCTATTTTTCTTGTTCCTCAGATGGCTGATGTAGACATCTTCAAGGTGGGACCTCCAATCCTACCGCACGCTGTGCAATCTTCACCATATGGTGTAGATCCTTCCACTCGGCAGCTGTGCAGCTTCTGTATCACAACGTGATGCCGTTACTCACATTTTAACATCCTAAACTGATATATATTAGTAACCTCTTTGTTACCGCAGCATTTTTAGGATATCTCAGACTTCAGCTAAGAATTGTGCAAAAATAAATTCTAATAATACATAATAACAGTAATTCTATCTTTTAAAGTCTAAGGTTTTACATAAAAAATAGCTACTTAAAATTAGGTCTTAAAATTAGGTAACTACAGCCTCAGGTGAAGGAGAACACATGACATATTACATTGTGTCATTGCTGATTTAATAAACATTAAGCCAAAGTACAGAAGTACACCCCGTGATTCAGCAGTTCGTAGAACCACCTCTACCAACATTAACATGAAGTAATCGTTTTCCGTATGACTTTATCAGTCCGTCACGTTGTTGTGGAGAAATTTTGACCCACTTTTGTTAACAAATTTACTTTGGTTTATTGAAATTTGTGAGCATTTGTTTATGGACGCCTCTCTTAAAGTACCACTACAGCATTTCAGTTGAAGTCTGGACTATGACTGGGCCATTGTAGATATGGTGCCGTGCTTGGTATCATTGTCCTGTTGCATGACCCAAAAGGGTCAAGCTTTAGCTGTCGGACAGACGGCCCCGCATATGACTCTAGAATACTTTGGCATGCAGAGGAGTTCATGCTTGACTCAATGATTGCAAGATCTCCAGTGTGGCAGCAAAACAAGTCCAAAACGTCACCCCTCCACCACCGTGCTTGACAGCCGGTATGAGGTGTTTGTGCTGATATGCTGTGTTTGGTTTTTGCTGTGCAAAATAGACCCATTTGGTCTATCCCAATGATATTGTTCCTGAAGTCTTGTGGTTTGTTCAAAAACAACCTTGAAAACCTTTCTGCTATTTTCTTCTTAGAAAGACGAGGCTTTCTCACAGAAACCCCTCCAATCAAACCATGTAGAATGTATGGATAATAAGAGGCATGCACTTGGAGCTTTCTTAGATCTAAAGAAGGTGTTTGATACTGTAAATCATGAAATTCTAATAAAAAAACTGGAAAGGTACGGGTTTAGGGGAGTGGTTTTGGACTGGTTAAAAAGCTATGTAGGGAATAGGCAACAATATGTACAAATAAATGAATACAAATCTAATTTGATGGATATTGTTTGTGGAGTACCTCAAGGTTCAGTATTGGGTCCAAAAATGTTCATTATGTACATAAATGATATTTGCCGAGTATCGCAGATTCTAAAGTTTGTAATATTTGTAGATGATACAAATATATTTTGTTCAGGTGTGGAATTGCCACAGGTTTTGGAGATGATCACACAGGAATTAACGAAATTAAAGAAGTGGTTTGATATAAATAAATTATCATTGAATTTAGATAAAACCAAATTTATGTTATTTGGAAACCAAAAGAAAAATATCAAAGTAGAAATATGTGTTGATAATGTATATTTAGAAAGAGTAAATGAAATAAAATTTCTTGGTGTGATCATTGACCACAAGGTCTGTTGGAAACCACACATCACTTATGTTCGGGGGAAATTGGCAGGGGGCATTGCCATCCTGGGGAAAGCAAAGCAAATCTTGGATCAGAAAGCACTGCACATATTATACCGTGCTTTACTACTGTCATATATTAGCTACAGTGTAAAGGTCTGGGGAAACACATACAAAAGTAATACACAAACAATAACTATAATACAGAAAAGGGCCGTTAGATTAATAAATAATGTGGGGTACAGGGACCATACAAATGCACTCTTTATCAAAATGCAAGCTATTAAATTCCAAGACTTGGTGAAGTTTAAAACAGCGCAAATAATATATAAAGTAAGAAAAA
>VUQG01004175.1:3177-16146 GCA_015106755.1 Etia nguti
CCTCTGCCCCCACTTTTTTTTTCTCTTTTTTTTTTTTTAATAAAAGCAGATTGCAGCAATTTTGAAATTGGTTTCTGTCGCCGTTGAGCTAAGAGCCTAAGTGTACTGAATCTACAGTGGGTAGATTTACCTTTGCGAGAAGCTGTGGTGAAATGTCAAAGCAAGACAGAGCCCAGGCTGTTTTTTTGTGAGCGCTGTGTTCCGGAATAACATACACTACGTCACTTCCTTTATGTCCCACGTTGCTTTGTTGATATGTTTGTGTCTGTCTCCACTCATTTGACGATCAATACTCACACATAATCCCAGTATGAGCGCGATTTTTCTACACAACTAATTATATTATGATTATATATATGTGTTATTTGTTTCTTTATTTATTTATTGGCGGTCTTTTTTTCCTAAGTCAAGATGAACAAGAACAACAGGATGATAATTAAAATACATTTTTATTTGTGTATCAAGGGGGCATGCCCTTACGTTTTGTACATTACCAACTGAAGTATAAAAGTGTACTACATATATTCCAAAATCAATTGATCGCAATGCTGTCTTGATAAGTCATATCATTGCACAGCAAAATAACCCCTAATACAAGTATAAATGCTATCATTTATAAAAACAAACAAACAAAAACAACATTATGAAATACAAAAGTCTTGGTGTACACTCAAAATCACATTTTGGGATACAGATATAGCTTCAGTGTGTCTTACATCCACAGCATAATGGAATGCAAATAATTAGCTTACATGTGTAAATGTTATCATAAGGTAAAATCCATTCACTTCAGAGTCCCGTATCAAAGAAAAGGTTTGGTTGCAGCATCCTAAACTATCCACCCAGTAAGACATACTGTTTGTCCCAAAGTTCAGTTGTTTTGTTTTCATTTCTGAATGGGAGAAGTTTAGATTACTGCTGACAACACAGCAGGAGAAACAAACTAACTCCTTAAACTTGACTGAGAAGCAGCAGCCATTTGTAGAAGTATCTCTTAGCTAACCAAAAACAGAACAAGAGACACAGAACTAGACATCACTTACAATCTGCAATAAGCAAACTCTGCTTATTTGCTTTAATGCCATTAGCTCTATAAGCCAAATTTGACATCCAGTGTCCTACATTCTAACTTTGATCCTTACAGCTTCAGCTTATATCACCTACTAAGTTACACACTGTACGTTATTACGAACCTCACTGCTCATTCTTAACTCGCATTGTGGCTCTCAGATGGTAGCGTTTGTGCTTCATTGTTAGACCATACTCTGGGGTCAGGTCTAGCTGGTCTCCGGGCAAAGCTTGAAAGTTAAGTTTTTGAATGAGGATAGCCAAGAAGAGGAAGACTTCATTTCGTGCAATGACCTCGCCAATGCAGCGCCGCTTTCCCAAGCCAAAAGTCATCACCTTCTCTCCCTCTACCTTGTTGACCTCAGTGCCATCAGCATTTAGGAAACGATCTGGCTTGAAGGAAAATGGATCTTCCCACAGCTCCCTGAAAGGTTCCGAAAATAAAGGAATAAAAATTATCGCACTAACAGGCTTGAAAGCATACAAATCTCTAGGCAGGGATGCATTTGGGGAAGGGAATGAAGACTACTGTTGTCTTTCTTTATACAACTAACCATAAAATGGCCTGGTGAAAGACATGTAACCGTATTTCTCTAGTTTAGGGTAGCTTTGAACATGAGTCAGTTTGCATCATTCGTTTTGGCAAAGTAAAAATGTAGCAAAGGAAACGTACGGGTCATGGTTGATCTGCCACTGATTGATGAAGACACAGGTGTCTTTGGGGATGAAGTAGCCATTCAGTGATGTGTCTTTTGTGGTGCTAAAAACAACAAAGTGTCAGTTCATTGCATAATGACAGGTTTTCACATTTATTTTTATGACTGTAAAAGCCTTGTTTTGTGTCCATCTTTTTGTGGTTCTGTGATAATTAGCAGGTCATTAACACCTAATTTTTTAACAATATCCTTTTACTTTCTTACTACAAAATGAATGAATCTCACCAGTGCGGGATTGTGAAGGGCAGGTATGAAGAATGCCGAAAAAGCTCCAGGATGTAGGCTTCCAGGAGGGGCAAGTTGTTTCGATCAGAGAAAACAGGCATACGATCGAGACCTACTTTTTCCTCTGAAAATTAAAAGAGATCACAAAATATTAGTGCACAATGAAGATGGACATTGTACCTTCTGACTCTGTCAGTGATTATCAAATTAGAGTTAACCATTCAGCTTTGAGAGCAACAAAATGTGCTGCACTTTCTTATCATTTAGTTGTTCATTTATTAAAAATCTATCATGCAAGAGAAATACAATACATCGAAAAGAGCTATACTTACTGATTTCTTCAAAAAGCCTGTCCTGGATCTCAGGGTAAGCCACAAAGTACATAAGTGACCATGACAGAGCAGTGGAGATGGTGTCAAAACCTAGAAGACACACAAAAGTTCTGTCAGAATACTTTTTTTTCCAAGTTATGTTCCTTTATGATTATATCCCTTAACACAAAGAAAAAAAAATTCTCCTACCAGCTCCAAAGAGATCATTGACGATTCCAACAATCTTCTCATCTGACATCTGGACATTTGCATTCTCATCCAGCTTTCTGTCCTCACAGTGATCTATGAGGGAGTCTGTGATGTCACGGATGTTGTCCTAAAAGTAGATTAAAGGAACATCTAAATTAATGTCTGTAATTTCTCTAGAGTACAATGAGCTAAATAATATCATATAGTGTGAGGCGTACCTTGTCAAAGGTGGCATAGTGCTCGGTGACAAGCTTTTGAACAAAGTTGCTGAAGCGAGCATTGAGGCTCACAAATTTTTTCATTTTTGTGCTGGGCAGGTACTGAAGAAGGGGGATGAAGTCTGCTGGGTTGCCACTGCCCACAACCTTGACAAAATCATCACTGAGGTTCACTAAGCTAACCAGCTCATTGTCGTGGTGGTCATAGCGCCGGCCAAAGCACATGCCACAGATAACATTGGCAACAGAGACGACGACGTAGCGGAAGGGGTCAAAGCTGCCTTTGGTCTTCATGACAGTGGTGAGCTCTTTGATCAGATACTCAGCCTCTTTGCTGATATGTTCCTCCAGGGCACATGAATACTCTGGGGTTGTGCCCTCTAAGTTGGAAAAAGAGCGCAGGGCACTGTAGGCCAGCTTTCTGCGGGCACGCCAAATGCCGGCTTGGTCTGTACTGAAAGACAGACTCTTGCCATCATTGATGTAGCGAAAGCTGTACAGGTCAGGTCTGCCTGCAAACTCGTCCCCTTGTTTGATAAGAGCCTGTCGAACTGTTTCATTACCACTTAAAACGACCACAGGACGCATGCCAATCTGGATCTGGAAGACGTCACCGTAGCGTTTGCTCATAGAAGTGAGACTCAGGTAGGGTCTTTTTCCCAGCTCTAACAAATTACCAATGATAGGGAAGGAATTTGGGCCAGGGAGTTGCTGAAGCCCCTCAGGAATCTTGTTTTGTGCATGCTTAATAATCAGGTAGACCAAACACGTTGTTGTCACAGCCACCAAAACATGTGATACTGACAGTGCTCCAATGAATGGCAGTATCATTAGTGCCATGATGATGTTTTTCTGGCTTCAACCTGTAAATTAAATAGCAGGTGCATTAGAGCAGTGTAGACAATGAGAGAGAGAAAGAGAGAGAGAGAGAGAGAGAAGTGTTACGCAACATGTTCAAAACATTCACTATAAAGTTTGAAGTAACCGAGAACTGTGACATGTATTTGCATGTATCTGTTTGGCTTTTTATTTTTGAAAGCACACCAGCACTTATTGCAGGTAGTCTATGCAGAGTAGTTGCCTGTGTGTATATGTATAAGTTAATTACTACATTCTATGATTCAGGTGAAAATATTAAGTAATGCATCAAATTTATTCTAGCAGAAATAATCTCCATTTTGCACTTCTCTTTTCTTCCAGCTAATAAGTCAGTCAGTCTATAAATCAGTCTACTGCATTCTTGCCATTTTGTATATGCATGTGTTAAGCTTACCTTTGTTGAACTGATGCAGGAGGAACAGCAATGTGATTCCTGGAGTAGTTTTTCCAAAGTGCATGTAAAGTGTTTGGAAGAGTTGTTGTGAGTTCACACTCTTGACGTCCCTAAAATCGGGAATGGACTCTTGCTTTATACTGTGCTCCACAGGTTGATTGGTTACTGTTTGTGACGTACCCTGCCCCCTCTCCCTCCCTTTTTTGTCATGAATGAACTTAGTACAGAAAAAATGGTGCGTGCCTGCGTGCTTGTGTGTGTGTGTGTGTGTGTGTGTGTGTGTGTGTGTGTGTGTTCTGGAAAAAAACCTCTAAGAAATGCAAAGAGGAGTCATAATGTATTTATCATTTATATGAGTTTTATATTTTTTGTTTAGGGCCACATAGGGCATAATAATTATTTTATAACTTCCACAATTATAGAACAGTTTTTAATCTGTGATTACATTGTGCCTTGTGCCAACTTTCTCATCTAACTTTCTTCGGATTAATGTAGCTTGTTTTTCGAGTGTTATAGTCTGAGCGGTAAAAATACTGTTCTTATTTTCATTGCCAATGATTGCAGGCTGCTGCATCTCCGTGATTCTTGCCCAAGCAGTCAATGATGTGTCAGCAATTCCTTCGGCCAACTTATAACCCGCTGTGACGTTAGTGCGACTTGTATCAATAATTTAGGGCAGCTTGCTACTAGCGTGATGTGAAATTGGTTTTACTGGCCAAGAATGATCAGCACAATGAACCTACATCATAACAGCTCAGCTTTGCATGAAGTTTTTCTCCCCTAAAAATTATAAGTTATTGAACTGCAGAAGGACCTCGTCATGTTTAAAACATTTGGAGTTAGAACGGGAGTTTGTGACAACCCCCCAATTGTAACCTCCCAGACGGCTTTAAGTCCTGATAAAACAGTCAGATGCCATTGCGTGCTTGTACCTGTTAGTTCTCCGCTGGAGTTAAAGATTGACCAGTTGCGTGAGAGCACAGTGATCAAACCCTCACCTCTCCTTTGAAGGGGATGCTGGAGGGGAGGGAGGGAGGGAAGGAGGGAGGGAGGGAGAGCAGTTAGGCTGCACTGCTGGAGCGCTAGGATAGATACGTTCAGTATTTTATCTTGTCACCACTTTTGTTCTTTCAGTATATAATTACACAGAACGCAGTGTAATTTAGGGTTTAACAACTGCATTTTAATAATAACTTCATTAGAGAAGTGAAGCTTTTTAAAGTTGTTTCCCCCCTGCAAGTGTAGAAGTATAGTGATTAATTGTTTCCCTTAAAATATATATAGTCTTTACTATTATACGTCTGCATGAGATTTTTATAAAGAAAAACTTGTAGAATTAAGCGTTAATAAGATTTAAAAGTCTGAACTCTTAAACTATCTACACTTCTGAGCAAGAATCCCGCAACACCAAACTGCACGTTACATTCCACTGATCTTCAGTTTGTGCGTTTGTGTGCTAATTAGTTAATTATCCGAAACATGTAATTTTCTGAATATTTGTTCAACTACGACGTGATTGGAGGCAAATGTTGATTTTAATCCAGCAATAAGTTCTTCAAAAAGTAAATTTTCTCTGAAAGTCCGTGTGATTTGTATTTACCCGGAGCTTTGGTAAGACTCTGAAAATGATATTGAAATATTGTTTTCAGTCCATCGTGGGTTCTGAATTCTTATTACAGCCATAGCAATGCAAAGATGATGAACTAAAAGGTTGGGCCGTATTGCCACTTATCATTATTATTATTGTGAGTGAACAAAAAACTCAGACAATCGCAATTTCTCAGAAAACAAGTGGATCTTAAAAAGCAGATCAAAAATGTCCATAATAGCATCATTTTTTAAACAGCACTGGTAAAACATTAAAAATGACCAATTAAAGCACGGCGTTCAGCAATGCAGCCCTCTAAATAGTGTTGCTCTGCAAAAATCCTGATCAGAAGTGTCAGTTATAATCCGGGCTTTAACCTTTAACCAAGCCTAGCATTGGGCCTAATTTTCTATTAAATACACATTTCATTTCACTTCATTTTATTTATTATTATGCAGAGTGACATAAAAAAGTCTCTGCGTTACATCCTCGAAATTGCTACTCAGCCTTAATTTAAAACACCATCCAGGAGTGCTCTGACCACCATAAAAGCTAAATAGCAGAAAAAAGAGAAAGGTATTATGGACAAATGTTTTTAATATGTTTTGCACGTGTTAGAGACATTTTAAGCCGAAATACATTAATTAACTTTATCAAGTGACTGTGGGTGGAAAATTAATTTTTCAAAATGAAATCTATTCTTTGGTTGTTGAAAGTATCCCGTTCGCTTTAAAAGGGTGTAGCACATATCCACAATGCACTTATTTATTGATTTATTTGCTTGTTATCTTTTCTTTTTTTTTTTTCTTATTAAGATGGGGGGGAAAGTCACGAATAACTTTAAACTAGCACATAAATAAATAAATAAAGGCAAAACTTTTCTTTGTTCATCTGGGGCGCAAAATCCGCGAGGCTGAGCTTTGTCACGCTTCTCCTGGACCCGAGTGTTGATTCTCTAGAGATTCTATGCAGTGCGCCACGGCGCTGCGCCTCTGGTGCTGCAGGTTGCGTGAGAAGCGGAGCTGCAGTCCAGAGGGGAGGGTCTCGGTCTTCTGGACAATCCTAAATCTGCTTGTTCAAGTCACGCAAAGGCAACAGCCTCTGGAAAAGACACAAGGGTTTTAAACTTGGAGAACAAAGAGCGCAGACACTTTTTTCCCCCTCCACCCTGCTTGGGCACGAAGGTGCACATATTTGCGCGCTATAGCTTCTGTAAATGCGAGGATCTTGGGGCTTTGGAGTCATGCAATCTGCCACTCAGGCTTCATTTAATGCAGTCATGCAACACCGTGGGGCCATTCCGAGCTGCCACACAGGCGAGAATCCACCTAAACCAGGCAAAGAACGTTATGAAAACTGAAACTTAGGAACAAGGTGAACCAGTCACCATTTCTGTCACGCAGCAGGTCCCAGAGGTTTTGCAAGGATAAGGACAGGGTGGATGGAGTGTCTAGGCAAAACTATTAATTAATTTCAACAAAAGATGTCACTGCAGTAAAAAAGGCTTTTAGATCTGTGATGGTGTGTGGTAGTCTTGAAATATTTTCTTTAAAATGTAAAGAAACGTAACTGCACAATGGGTGTCAATACGCCCCAGGAATAAAACTGAACCTGATTTGAGATGAATGCGACTGAGATTGTGTGTGGACCGCCTGACAATGGAGAATTTACAGAGAGTACTGTGTTTACAGTGGCTGCAGGAGTGTGTGTCACATCACAACAGGTGAGCGGTATTCAACAACTGTAAATGCCACAAACTCGGGGAGCAGGTGAGGAAAGATGTGGGAGCATTGATGTGAGTCACAGGAGAGTTTCTTTGGTGAGGTACACATTCTTAAAAGGATTAAAGAGATTATTTGCTACTACAGGAAGCGATCAGCAGTGCTACTGTATAGATCCTAAGCTGTGTGTACAAATGACCAAAGAGATCACAGTGATAGGCTGGACATTAGCCTAAAGGTGTTTGGTGTTAGTTTGCATGTGTCCATTTCAGAGAACTAGGACTGGGAGTAGAAAAAACAAGAAAAATGTTTTGCCCTCAGCCATATACCCCGTAAAGAATTCTTGGACATAAGAGCTGGTGTAATGACTGTGAAGGCTGGTAAGTTTCTACTCACGCAAAGGTTGTCACGCACACACCTTGAGAGCAGGTGTGTACCTCTGCTTAAGTGTGTGAGTGTGGTTCTTTGCATACCAGTGTTGTGAGGAGATTGTTTTTTTTTCTGTGTGGTAGTTTCATGATTTAGAATCAGCTGAAAAATAAAACACACCACTCTGGTTCCTATAATGCTATAAAATAAAATAAAAAAGTCTATAAAAATAATAATAATGAATGATATTTATTAAATAATAATAATCCACATGAAAAAACCCCACAGTATTTTAGATGTTTTGACAGTTAAGTAGTCATTCCTTAACCCTTAAAAAAATGTGTCCTGGGACAAGCTTCCAACTGTGTTTGAACCCTGAAAATTAAGACCTGCTTAGACAAACATGTAAATCTGAACCTCAACATAAAATACACTTTGACTTCTGCTTGTAGTCCATTGACCCAAAATGGAACATTTCACTGGCACCCTTGAACTTAGACAGTCTTAAAGGAGAAAACCTATGATTGCATTTGTGAAAATGCAGTTTGAAATCCATCAGATATTTTGTGACGATGATTAAAAAAATACAAATCAAAGTTGTCTAGCACCTCAGACGATAAGTCCACACCACTGTCAGCGTTCCCAGATTTCCCCCCACCCCCTGATGAAACAAAACATTTGCATGTGATGTAGTTTTGACTAAAATTTCATACAATACTTCCTTAAACTATCTGATAATCAGTCAACCTAAGTTTTGTTGCATTAAACAGTGGAGGTAAACCTTGGTCTAGGACAGCTGTACTGACAGCTGTTATGTACCCCAAGGGAAATAAAACAGAAAATAGGAATTTCCCTTCAATGATCTTAAAGGAAGAATCATGTTTAATTCTTATCACCTTTGTCGGTGGAGTTTCCCTTGTAACTCTTGTCAACAACAGGTCTCTTTTTCGTGTCTATTGATTAGTTATGTCACCTGTTTAGTGTTGCTCTTACATTAAATTGTGGCTCAATAGCTGATTTTGAAAATTTTGCCCGAAATTGAGCAACACATACAATAATATTATAAATCTTAGAATATTCAACTATTACGAGTCGAGCCCTGGGGCCTTACATTTCCCATGTCTTTCATCACCAGGATTATTTCTTTTTTTCATCTTTGGAAAGATTCTTTCCGAGCCACATCAGAGGATGCAATCATTTTCATTTTCAAAGTAGTACTTCTTATGATTAGTAACCTGAGTTTCATCTGTGAAATCACTATGTGCCCTTCTAATGCTTATTCAGCTTCTCCTTTAATTGTGAATTCAAAAGGCAAAATTCAAAGTAACACAAATGTATCAATACAGCAAGTTTACTATAAATGAGAACCAAAGCTTGACCAGTAGGACATCAACGAACAGGCTCCTGGCCTTGCGTGTGCCCCATCGAGCAAAGCTTAATAGGATTATTTTGGGCTGCAGGTCATGACACCACACAGGAATGTTGCCTATGACCTAATACAAATTTGACACATAGGTATTAATATGAAGCTAAAAGCCATAAGTTTGTATCAGACACACCACAGGCTAGCATGAGCCATATTTATCATTCATGCCTCACAAAACTGCATTATGCTTTGTCATCTCATCTGTTGGATTTGATATGATCAAAGGTCTTCAGCTAATATGACAGCTTAATAATGTAGAGAAGAATTCCCGCTCAACTTCTCTAGACAACATAATAAAACACAAAGCATGCTTACCTGTGTGTTTAATGAACATACAACGTACCATTCTTTGCTGCACGCAAGGTGTAAAAGTTATTTTTGTCACATTAGATTTTAAAAGTCTACAGCTCCCCTGCACATGTTAAATGTTTATGACTATCTATGGAGCATTGCATCATATTTGATTACGTAAGTAGCTTATTTATTATATGGTGTTTTATTTATCCCTTTCAGGGTTTCTATTTTAGTTACAGACCCCATTTGATTTTTTTCCAGTGTATTTTAGGGACGTATGTATCATAACATTTGTAATTTGGCGACTGGAAAGAAACGTTTTCAAAACAAAATTACGCACACCTGTCAAGTGAAAAGTGGATAATAATATTCCACCACTATTCTAAATGTGAGAATGTTTTGATTTTGATACAGGTCAGTTAAACAGTGACCCTGTTGTCACCCAATGAAATTGCTGTTTTATCAAAACCCAAGTCAGGCAACTAAACATGCATAATATGTCCTTTGGTGCTGATGCCTTGAAGAACAGACCACTGTCCTGTTTGAAAGAATGACAAGGTTTATGTAAATGCAAAAATAGCAGGAAAAGTGGTGGTGGACTTATCGTGAAGCCTAACGTTTTGTTTCACTTTGTTTTAACTTGTTGTGAAGTTTAAGCACTACAAAATACTTGATTATGTTTAAGATCCTGGTTTGAGTTAACAACATGCCCACAAATCATAACTCTGCATGTTAAAATGATACTGAAGGCTTCTTAGTTCATTAAAATGTGCTCACATGGGGTCCTGAACATATACCCAGTTTGGATAAGTTTTTGAATAAGTTGCTGCAGTCAGAGGAACTGTTGCTCTAACAACTTTGACAAAAAAGCAGCAATTACAGCCAAGGAATGGGGGCTTGCTTAGAGGTGATAAATCTTATTTGAAATATAGCATTTTCTGATTAGCACATGTGATATATACCAGTATTACTCGGGTTTTAGGAACATTCACTAAACATGGATACAACACATTAGGAAAATGCATATGGGTTTGTCATTGCAATTATTTTGCAATATATGGCCTCCTGCCCGTTTTCACTATCACCCCTGTATGCTATACAAATACAAACTAGCCAACCGTTTGGAAGGCTGGCACTAATATGCTCACTAAAAAAAACAAAGAAAAAACCATATTCAATGCTTTAAGGTGAAACACTAAACATAATGAAAAACTGGGATATCTGCAGGGTCGTGTGCCTGCTGCATTTCATCAAACTGTGATTTCATTATCCTCATATTTAGATGTGAATTTTTTGTCTGCACAATTTTAAAAGTGAAAAGCGTAGTTTTTTAGCATTGAATGTGAAAATATTGGGAGGAGGTTTTATATCATGTTCTTGCAATATAAAACAATTCACCTGAATGACACAACAATATGACTTTTGCTACCAGCACAAATGTGAACTGAATAAACAGACCAGCTAGGAAATGGTGGTGGTGGTGGTGGTGACACATTGTTGTTTTTGGTTCATTTGAATTACGCGCTGTGGAGCACACAGTGCAGTTCTCTTGTGATTTCGACCTTTTTTGTGAAATACACCAAATTCAAAAATCTTGCAGATTTTCAGGTTGATATTAAAATAAATGTATCCAGCGTACACTCTGTTTAATGTATTTATAGTCAGTGTTAAACTAATGTTAAAGTTTAACATTCAAAGCTCTAAGAACTGAAAACATATATCTCACTTATAAAAATCTATAGTACTAAATGTTCTCTTCCTTTAAAGTGATCTTAGGACAATCCAGAAGTGATAAAACTGCAGTTTATCTAAAGGCCAATGACTAGAGCAAGTGATTACACCATTTAAGAGGACACAAAGTCAAGTTAATCTTTTAGGTCAAAATAGAAGGCAGAACCAAAAGATAACATGTCAGGGAGGTCATTGAAATGTGCTGTCTTTCACACGCAACCATAAACACTTTGCATTGTCCCTAAGGGGAAAAAAAACCCTATTCACATGAATTGTGTGCGTCTGCGTTTGCATGCCGAGGAGGCAAAGATTTTGTGTGAGTAAGGGTGTGCGTAGAGGTGGTGTGTTGGGGGGGGGCTGCTGGATCACCTTCCCTTCCTCACCATGCGTAAACACCGCATTAGTAACTGAGCTAATGGTTGATGATGTCCCCTCCCTCCTATCCCCATAACTCTCCTCTGTCCTTATGCAAGACAGTATACTGGCGAGTTGTGGCAGGAACAATAGTTGCGTGCGGAAATATCTCGGTCATTCATCTTTCTGTCACCTCTTCCTGAGCGGAGCACGAAGGTGTCATAACTGAAGGAACAGGCAAAGAGAGAGAGAGATCATAAAACAAAAAAAAAGCTTGAGATCGCGTGTCTAGGTAGAGTCATGACCTGCGCTGCAAAAAATAAACAACAACACAACATAAAAAACAGAAACCTAAAACTAAACACTAAACAAATAAATACATATCCACGCACAAATATCTATCTATCTATCTACATATACATCTTATATGCATATACATATCTTTTGCACCACCACCACACACAAGACACAAATGACAGCAAATGACCACTGCATACTTCCACGAATTTAGTCCCTGGATCCAGAAACATATTTGGATGTGAATCAGTTTATTGTATTCTGCTGAGGTAATCTAGATAGTCTTCTATTTTTTTCCCTCTTTCGATTTGATATGTAATTAGATATGATGGGAAATATAAAATTTTGCCTTTTCTTAAAATGGTAAATAATCTTTGCAGAAATTCCTCGATCCAGATCAAGTCCAGATTGACTCTAAATTGGTTCTAAGAAGACCTAAGACCCAACTATTAATATATTCATGCAAATCATAACTTTTTGAGTAATCCTGCAAACAAACAAGCAAAATCAATAACATAAACTCCTTCTTGGCAGTATCAATATGCATACATATAAAGATAACTTATATCCTGAAACATTCATTTGTATTGACAAAAAAAGACTTGCTAAATGTTGTGAACTGTGAAATGTAGTTTTGTTGGTTATGGAATATCTGCTGAAAGACTGACTGACTGATCGCTGTAGCTGAAAAAGAGTAAATGAGCGCTTTGGGGTCATGACACTGTTTAAGTGTCTAGCCCCTGACCTGATGCTGGCGCCTAGGTTAAAAAAAATCTCCAGCTTCGTGCAAGAAAACATTCAAGGCTCCTTCAGTCAATACCTTTATTGACTGAACAATGTTTATGCAAAATGTAAACGGGACTGCTGCTCATTGTGTCAAACCCACTGAAAACTATCACAGCCCAGTTAGACTGCAAGCCTGTTTTCAGAAAGACAGGCTCTAATTACTGCTCTGATAAATGGACCGTGTGCTACTCCTTTACCACTAAACCAATATCAGTAACACTTTTGTACATCTGACACCACTACTGAAGGTCATCCCCGTTTTTTGTTTATTTGTTTTTGTTTCTTTCTGCAGGATAAAGAGTGTATAGATTTGCTTTTGCAATCGTTAGCTGATCTTTGTTTCTATTTTTTTTTTTTTTTTTTTTTTTTGGTGAAATTATAT
>VUQG01004175.1:16166-27515 GCA_015106755.1 Etia nguti
TTTTTTTTTTTTTTTTTTTTTTTGTCTATGGAGAAATTAGATATGGTTAAGCTTGGCACGCAAAACAAGTCACGCATGACACAATTTAACCTCTTCGGCCCCGTTCACACACAAACGCGAACGCAAGCACACATACACAATGCCCCCACCATAACCTTCATTCTCTCTGCAGTACAAACCAACGGCCTGTCAACGAGCCTATCGTCTACAGGTTAAACCAGAGATCGCGATTTCACGAAAGAGGTCTCACTCTGCTTCATTTTAAAGAACTGACCCGAGTAATTGCTTGTTTTGTAATTTTATCTATTGTATTCACGTCGATGACAAATATATTCACGGAAACTGTTGTGCATAACCATACGCACTGAACTGGGTCTTTTATTTTTAACAAAAGTATAGAGACTTGGTTAAAAGAATGATGGTTGCTAAATAATTTATTTTGGTTAAATTTAAATAAAAAAGTTCAACAAGAAAAAAATTAAACTTTAAAATGCTTTTTTATTATTGTTATTAATAATGTCAAAAATTAAAATAATATCTTGATTTCTACGCCGAGATAACTTCCACTAGTACTTCTTAGCACATTGGATTTGACATGAGGAAAAAAGTAAGAAAAAATAAAGGACCAGAAGTTCAGGCCTAAATGTTGCGGCCAGGAAGCTAAGCTTTTTTTTCTTCCTGAGTGAGTCCTCCCTCAATAGACGATCTGCGGGTTAATCATTGTGCATTGCGTGCAGACTGTGTTTGCTCGGACAGAGCCAAGGGTCGGGAGGTTGTGTACAGAAAGAGCTGAGGGAGGTATCCTTCACCCTTCTCTATCATAACAATCATCGGCCGTTTTTTTAGACAGCACGCAAAGTTGTGCAAAAAAGAGGAAAGAAAAAGTTTGCATTTGTGCAATTATGGAGCGATTATGCGTTTGTAGCCAGCTAGATATGCTTTGCAATGCATAATGTCCTTTTCAGAAGCAGTGCAGTCATGCACAAGTTAAAACAAAATCTGGAAGCAAAATTAATAATAAACTATACTAAGAATGCATCTAATAATTCACACATCAGATGCTCATAGTACAAAATGTGCTATATCATCATTTTTTTTTCAGTCATTCACTGAAAAAATTATGGTTAAATAAAGTGACAGCTGTGCTCTGGGGTAACCCAGGTACACCAAGCAATGTAACTTCACCTGTAAAGCAAAACTGAAAAGTAATGCAACATTTTGTCATGACGATTAAGTCTATTAGACTATGACAGCTTTTACTAAACTTGCCGGTTTGCTATAACTGTCCCCAAATCTGTTTGTGAAAAGGGCTATCACATTCTTTCTGTGTTGACCCTTTTTATAAATTTAGTAGCTTTAGGGACAATGAAAGAACTCACTAGATGATGGTTAAATTTCTGATTTACCAGTGGGACTAAGGAGACTGGCAAACTTTAATCATGGGCCTTTAGCCAACCATGCCAGATCCTTATAACTGTACTGATGTTATCACTTTAAAGAGTAATATTTTAGCAAGAATTCTCAGTTGCAGATTTGTGCAGGTAAGGTGACAAATTCCTCACACATAGTGATCTTTTTTAAATCACAGAATTGTCTTGTTTTGTGTCTTGATGGTATGAGCTGACCTGGGGTTATTCATGTGTAGAAGGACAGTTCAGCAGGACTGCATTACAAAACTGGTGACAAACTCTGTGGACATGCCACAGCAAAGTAATTATAACCACCACCACATCTGGGCTGCTATGTTATTGCAAATGACTGAATTCACAGAGATGCAAAATAAAACATACACTGAGAGGGAAGGAACTAAAAAAAGGCAAAGAGGGGAGCTAAAAAGTGCACGTACAAGGAAAGTTGAGACAGGGAGACCTGAACAGCATCTGGACTCATCTGTGCTATCTTATCAAATTATATAGTCTTAAATAATTATAACTAAAAGTTTTTTTATTTAATTTTTTTTTATATCAGTAGAACCTGATTGCTTGGGTCTTCTATTAGTTGCAAGATTTTATAGAGATGAGAGAAGTCCATGTTTATGTCAACAACTGCCACCAGCCCCGAGTAAACAATTATCTTATAAAGCCCGCCTTGTTTCCATGTGGCTCATGAGTTAACCGTGCATCTATTGACAGAAAAGGGTGCTGCCACGTCCTTTGTACATTGTACTTTGAACACTTGACTGTTTTCTTTATTTTAGTTATTTTGTTTGTTTTTTCTGCCTTCTGCACCCCAAAGTCTTTTCCAGAATTGTTTTTACTATCAGCATAACCTACAATAATTTACAGCATATTTTTGTTCTTCTGCACTATACTTTAATTCTGTGGCAAGAAACTATCACATTCAAATTTCTTGAAATTTGTTACTTATTTACATATAATGATTTCTCTCAGAATTCAAGTTTGTGCAAATCTAAAGAGACTGATCAGTAGAGATTAATAATTTCTTCATTTGAGGAAGCTCTGGTTTTGCAGGTATACGTGAAGCACTGAGACTATTGTGTGCCAAGCTTTATCTCCTTAATCAGTTCTCTTTGCCACCAGTTAATCATTTGTGCATGCCAAGGCTCAGACATGCTGGTTTCATTACACGCAGTGGGAAAAAGGAGGCTGGATGACAACACTGTGGCTGATAGTGCTAACTTAGCAGGTAGACAGTGGTACGAATTACACAGCCACCAGCCCTCTTTTTGTACCGGAGGGAATAGGTTTCATTGTGTGCATTGTAAAGCACTCCAATATCTGATCTTCCTCTGTCTCAACATGCTCTTTTATGCACTGCAGTGAGTGACAAGAAGAAAGATAAGAATAAGGACTGAAACATCTGGCCAGTGGCTTTTTGATTGAGTTTGTACGTTAGCATTTATGCATGCACATGCTGCTATGGCTGCATTTGTGTGTCTGACAGGGCCAGACTGTGAACAGTTATTTTTATCTTACATGCAGTGATGACATGTGAGGTGTGTTGGTACAGTTATAAAACATGAAAATGAGTAATCCAGGAAGAGATAGATACTGACAGTGCTGACAGTGCCAGCTTGTGTGTGTCGTGCTGGCATGTGTTATAAGTAAAGGCAGTAATCCTTCAGATAGTTAGCTCACAAGCTTCATACAGCGGAAGACCAAAGACGGTGTTCATGATACTGGAATGCTAAAGAGACACAACAGAAAGTACAGAAGAAACTGCCACACCTAGCTTATGTATATATCACAATGCTTGTGAGCGTGTTATTTGCTGCTGCAGGTATGTGTGAAGGTATGGTAGATGTCAGTGTGTGCGAAAATGACAGAGAGAAGAATCTAGATACTTGTTGCCAATGGGTGTAACCTGTCTTAAATAAATTTTGATTTCTGCAGGGCAACAAGGATTGTCATCCACCCATCTCTGAGATTCGAGCATCTTATAAACACCATAACAAAGCTTTAATTTTCTTTTGAAGATCTCTTTAAAAAAAAAAAGGAGTTATAAATAAGAGACGAAGGAAATGCTACTGATATAATGTGACATGCAATGAGTCTGCGCTCCAAATGAGGTTACAAATACATCTGCCAACAGCCCATTACCTTGCCTGTCAGATGAGAAATTATTCTGTTTTGATGTCAAGCCAGTTTTCCAAATGTAATTTATGAGCAAATAAAAAGCCTTTCTATTACACAGTTGTAATGTCTGACTGAACAGCTTTGATGTTGCACAAGATTGTTCCCAATAGTTTAGTTACAAACTTCCTTGAAGCATTTAACAAACACATTTTGTTATATTAACTTAGAGGTTTAATCTCAAATCAAAAACAATGAAATTCAGAATTATTTTTTCCATATATTTCCACATATTCCTGCATATATTTGTTAGATTACAAGAGATTTGAATATGCTTTAGTGTCCTGAGGTCAGAACTTTATAACTTCCATCCTACAAACTGGCCGGGCAAAACCTTGCAAGTAAAGTACTGTGCAAAAGTCTTGAGGCACCCCTAATTTCTTTAGATTTGCTTCCAAGGAGCCAGAAAGAAAGTCTGACTCCTTGGAAGCAAATTAAAGCGGTCTTGGATAATAGTTATCCAGGCTATCTTAAGGCCTTAAAAAGTGTTTCTTTATATGTTGCCTGCTTTTTCACTGATTTTTCAGTCCAGTCTTTGTTCCTTTGTCCAGTCTTTCTCACAGTTGTGTGGAAAAGTGTTTGCCTTCTAACTGAATTCCTTTTTTTTTGTATGTTTGTTATTAAGAGGGAAAAAAATCCAAACCTACATGACACTGTGTGAAAAAGTGACTGCCCCCTAAATCTAATAACTGGTTCAGCCACCTTAGCAGCAACAACTGCAATCAAGGATTTGCCACAACTGGCAATGAGTATTTTACAGCAATGTGGAGGAATTTTGGCCCATAGCGAGTCTTCTAGGTCCTGAGACAGCTCCAGACCATCACACCACCACCACGATATTTTACTGTTGGTATGGTGTTCCTTTCCTGAAATGCTGTGTTACTTTTACCCCAGATATAATGGGACACACACCTTCCTTTCGTCTCGTCAGTCGACAGAATATTTTCCTAAAAGTATTGGGGATCATTAGGATGATGTTTACTGGCAACACTGAGATGAGCCTTTATATTAATTTTGCTTAGAAGTGGTTTTTGTCTTGCCCAGTCTCTTTCTTATAGTGGAGACATGAACCCTGACTTTAACTGAGGCAATTGAGGCCTGCAGTTCTTTGGCTGTTGTTCCGGGGTCTAAGCCTCTTTGTGACCTCTTGGATAAGTTGTTGCTGTACTGTTGGGCTAATAATGGCCACTCTTAGGAAGGTTCATCACTAATTCATGTTTTGGCCATTTGTGGATAATGGCTCTCACTGTGGTTTGCTGCAGTCCCACAGCTTTAGAGATGGCTTTATAACCTTTTCCAGACTGAGAGATCTCAATTATTTTGTTTCTTATTTGTTTCTGAATTTCTTTGGATCGCAGCATGATGTCTGGCTTTAGAGGATCTTTGGTCCACTCCACTTTGTCATCCAGATCCTATTTGTTTTAACTGATTTCTTGATTGAGAACAGGGGTGGCAGTAATCAGGCCTGGGTATGACTGGAGAAATTGAACTCAAAAACTACCCACACCAGATAAATACTATTGAAAGTACCGACCTTAAGAAAAACACATAATAGAGCATTACCAGTCATGGACTGGCCAAATCAGTCCAGACTTCAATATTATGGAAGCTCTGGGTATCATCTTGACAGAGAACAGAGTAAAAGTGTGTCAACACCTAAGAAAGAACTTAGGAATGTCCTTCAAAGCCTGGAGAACTATTCCTGAAGACTGCTGAAGAGAATTAAAAGAAAGCTTGCATTCAACAGTTCAGGCTGTGTTGAAGAATAAAGTTGGTTGTACCAACTATTGACTGTTAAGCTCATTAGAACTGTTTAAAGTCAAATATCCTGTTTTGTTTGTACATGTTTCAATAAATTACTGTAAATCTTTCCCATTTTCCTAAAAAAAAAAATAGAAAAGAAAAAGAAAAGTGGCTCAAGACTTTTGCACAATGCTGCATACTGGGGTCATTGTCCAACCTTTTATGAATTTATGAATTTATCTCCTGACTGATTTCTTTATGTCTCTAGTTTTTCTTTCTCATAACGACACCTCTTTTGTGCACCAGTCTTTCAGACAGCAAAGCAGACAGCATTCAATTTTTCAAGTTTGTATATTGATTACACAAAACAGTATCATAAAGGAGTACTAATTATTAAAAATTTAGTAAAAAAAACTTTTCCAGCCACACATAGACAGGATACAGGATATCTGTGACTGCTGTCATGTGACCCAGGGTCGAAAGAGATTGAAGTCCCCCCCGGCCACCTCTACATCACAGCTAAGGGAGGTTAAAACATCATAATATCGAGCCTTATGTGAGTAAAAATGATCAGAGTGCTAAAACAGAGCTTTTCTATTTTTCCTAATATTAAAGCATTTGTATTCTTAATCAACGATAAATCAAAATATACGTTTGATCAATACATAAATGAGAAATGTAGTTTGAGTGAAAATGACTGTTCTTATGTCTGATTTTTGTGGTGGCGTGTGTGTGTGTGTGTGTGCTGTGTGCACATGAGCCAGCTTCAACCTTGGTAGTTTTGTGTGTGTCTGGAGGGATGTAGGAAGATAAGAACTGTGTCATCAACTCATCATACACATGATCCTGAATTAGGAAATAGCATTAGGTGTTGTAATTGTTAAACACAGAACCATCATTTATTTGTGGCTTTACTGACGGTTAACACAGTTGCATAATCACCTAAAACTGATCAAAATATAATAAAATATATTAAACATAAATATGTACCCGTTATCATAACTTGTATGTGGTGAGAGAATGTCTGACTTACGAAATGTATGATTTAATACAAGAAGTTTAATAAAATAAATACAAATAAATAAATGGTGTTTAGCACAGAGTTTTAAAAAGTAAAAGTTTTCCTCTGTATTTGAATTGAAACGGGATTATGTTACATAAATGTGTATGTGAAAATGTGCTAAAGATAAATCCAACTGCAGTAGAATTACATAAATTGAATGAAACATGAGGTGAATTATATCCATATGTGACTGAGTGTTTAAATGTGATGTGAATTCTCTATGTTAAGAATAACAAAGAGTTTAAAAGTTTAAACTTTTTGTTAAATCTTGTATAAGTCAGATAGATAGAGAGAGACAGATAAGGTGTCGGTGGACTTCAGATGATTAAATGCCAACAACTTGATTGGATGGTGAAAATGTGAAGGAAGGGGGAGAAAGGGAGAGCAGTTATAAAAGTGGGGTGTAAAAGAGATTTGGGGTTCTTCCCTTTTATCTTCTGCAGGATGAGCAGTTCAGAAGATTGGATCTAAGAGGTTCACAGTTGAAAAGTCCAGCAGAGGTGCTAGAGGGGGAACCAAAGTCCAACCTGTGAACCTGTGAATAGATTTTTGGAATTTTTGGCTTTTCACCTTCTCATTTTTGCCATGTTAGATGGTTAATTCAAAGGATTTTGGTTTACATCATACTTCCACTGAATGCCCAGCTGTTTTCCTATTGGGCGGTTATCATCAACTTGGAACATGGGGATAAGTGCATGTTTCTCCAACCTTCCTCCACTAAAGATAAGAACAAACTCAGCATTAGCTCAGAGTAGGTAAATTAAATGAGTATACTTTAAGTGATTTGATTATTGATTTGTGATTTTTACTATTTGATTTTGATTTTGCTTTGCTCTTGCTAAATTTCTTTAATAAAATTTCCTGCAATTAAAGTCTAAATTATGGACATTCCCTTTTTAGCCTTTTGTGAAACAGCAAAGGCAGAGGTCTGAATATTATTCATTTATTAGTGCTAATAGCTCTTACAGGTTACCCTAGCATAATAAAACAATCTTTTGTTGGAGCCTGCTGCCCAGGCTACTAAAATCATCCCAGAAATAACAAGTGCCATGATCAACAGGAGAGCTACAATTAACACGTGCAACTGATAGGCTTTGACCAAGGATACTCAGGTTTCTTCATATCAGGGTTAGCAGGGAAGACACCTGGATGACACTACATGGGCTCCAGACTCCTGCATCTACTGGGTGAGACTTATAGGATCAGGGATTAGGATTTATACAGAACTGAACTTCCTGTATAAGGATTTTTTGTGGGCCTACCCGAACAGTTTTTGGATACTGAAGCCAAGACCCTGAAAAGTCAACAGCTGGCATATGTAGATCCATCAGGGCAATAAAAGGAAAGATGTTCTTGCGTGGGTGTGGCACCAACTATGCAGTTGCTTTAGTTTCTTGCTCAAAAAGGTAAGTGAGTGTGCAGGTATGCCACTTTGCATTCCAGTTCCCATAGCATGACTCATGTATTTGCTTTCAAGCAATCAGTGGTAAGGACCAGCACACAGTTTTCTCATGTTGGGGAGATATTTTGTATAAACATAGGTGGAAGCGGCTCCAGCAATATGTATTTTTAATAATAATCTATAATGAGGCTAAAAATTTGGTAAATAAAGATGACAGAGTTCGACCTAGAGTAATGCAAAGTTTGTTATCTCTGTATGAGATCGGATTTCCAGTTAATAAAGTATATGCTTCAGACCTTGGTTTATTCAGTGTTATTAAGTTCCTGGCTCCACATAAAAAAGTCAGACACTGCTAGACACATGAATGAAAACTTTTTTGTGAGTGACACCTTCTTGAAAAGAAAAAGTTTCCTACTGAGGACAAGTTTCTTTTAAGTTTACAATAGAGAAGAACTCTGATGGTATGAAGATGAGAGCTGTGTACTCAGTTTGACTTTGAGTCTTGTCGAAATATAAGAACAAAGTCTGAGAGGAGTGTTGTATCCTTATGTGTTGGGAGTGTAACAACGGTTAGAGTCCTGTTGGACATGATTTAATATTTTTTTAGGTTGTGAATATTTCATCCTAAATTCTGAGGAATTACACGAACGACTCAATAAGTCTTCAGCTATATTATGAAATCCTACGAGTCAGAACACAGACATGCTGGATATCTTTTTTTTTGCACAGTTAATGTCATTAACTGAATGTTATTGAATGTTGTTATGTTATGCCATGTTATTTGTCTGCACCACAAACATGATCAACTGGTTCAGTTAGAGACTCCAGTTAGCTGAAGGAAGACCTTCAGCTAAAATTTACTGGGTAATTTAACAAAAGAAATCTAACCCTGTACAGCTGTCATCAAAGGAAAAAAATAGAAATATAGGTTTATCTATTAATTATTTTAATATTATAATCTAACTCAAAATTTCTTCTGAAAAGTTGTGTATTTAAATTTGGGAGATAAATGGAACGATAAAGTTTTTGGTACTCCTGTGTTGACTTTATTTTTTTAAATCTGGAGATTGTTTAATTGCCAAATACAAGCCTGGAAACTTACATTTGTCTTCATCTGTTGCTTTATGTTGTGTTCTAGTTAGAAAATGTTAGATGTTAAACAACAATTCACTGCCTGCCTGGATTTCCGATGGTAATAGTCTCCTTGTATAACTACAGAAAACCGCAAAGAACCCTTCACTGTGATACAAATGTAAATCTGGTCTTCATTTAAATTTTACAGCAGCAACTTGTAAATATTTGAGCAGAATATATCAGCTTAAGCTTCTTTAACAAAACACATCAGTATCAACAAAACATAGCAATCACCCTTAGGTCATAGAGCTGAGTCAACAGTGAGTCAACAGTGACTCAAAGTTATGCAACAAAGGAATGTGAACAGAACAAAGAATGAAGTTGTATTACAGTAACCAGGATTTGAATACAAAACATTATAGTTTTTCTCAATCACTTTAGTGAAATTCTCACAGCAAGGAAGTCGTTCTCAACACTCTCAATGCAGATCTCAATACAGTGAAGGCATATTTACTAACACAGACTCACCTGTGCAAAAGACACTGCAACAAACATTCATAAATGTCAAAACATGAAAAGTCAATCAATCACTTCAACTCTGTAATGAATGAATTAAAACCAATCACTGCTGTTTTAAGACATCAAATTGATTTTTTACACTTTATCAAAATCTCCTTGACTTTGAGTGCTGCAAAAAAGCAGGCATAATGTAGAGTAAAAGGTATTCAGACACAAAAATGAAGTGTGAATGATTCATTTGAAAATTTTCAAAACTGCTGAAATGGAGAAAAGCAATATGATACTTGTGAACTACATGCATCAGGAAACAGACAAATCTGAGAACATAGCACAAACTACTGTATAGTCCAGTCACACTAGATAGATTCAGCAGCTGCTTTATAACTTATGCTTGTTCAACTGCTCATTAATGCAAATATCTAATCAGCTGATCACGAGCCAGCAATTCAAAGCATGTAGGCATGCATACATGGTCAAGACAGCGTGCTGAAGATCAAACCGAACATCAGGAAGTCAGGTGACTGAGAGTGGAATGATTGTTGGTCTAGGCGTTTGCTGACATACTGGGATTTTCCCACACACCACTTCTACGATTTACAGAGAATGGTTCAAAAAACAGTGAGCAGCAGCTTTCTGGGTGAAATTACCTTGTTGATGTCTGAGGTCAGAGGAGAATGGCCATACTACTTCAAGCTGGTACGAAGGAAGTAAATCAATCAATCACTTGTTAAAACAAGGTATGCAGGAGAACATCTCTGAAAACACAACACATCTAACCTTGAAGCAGATGGGCTACAGCAATAGAAGAGCACTCTGGAGGCCACTCCTGTTAGTAAAAGCTTGATATAAAGAAGAAAGAAAGAAAGAATATTCTAACAGCATGGGTTTCCTTTCCTTTGCTGAGTATAGTATGATGAGTCAAGAAGGAAATGCCACTGTGCCTTAAGGGTGAACTAAAGAAAGAGACATGATGAAACGCCCTCACAGCCAGTTGATGTTTCCTGATTTTTGTGATGTACTATAAATCAAAACTCCTTTTTAACTGTTTGTCAAACTTTTCTCAGAGGAAAGTTTCCTTCCTGCAGGAACACTGTGAGGAATCTTGGAGTTTTCTTTGACCAGGATATGTCCTTAAACAAATATGTAGGACTCCTTTGTTAAATTTACACATATCTCTGAAGTACCTCTCTAGAAACACTCTGAGTGATAGTGAAAAACTAGTTTGTCCTTTTGCTACTTCTAGACTGGCTCCATGTCAATCAAAGGTCTTGAATATTCCAGCCACATCTTATCTCAAGGACCTCATAGTACCATATCCCTGGCTCTCTTTCACAGTGTGTGTGTGTGTGTGTGTGTGTGTGGTTTTTTTTGTCCTGTCTTCCTCCAATCACCCCAACCAACAGTGGCAGATGGCGCCCCTTCATGAGCCTGGTTCTGCTGGAGGTTTTTTACTGTTAAAAGGAAGTTTTTCCTTTCCACTGTCAACAAGTGCTTGCTCAAATGGGGGCGAATGGTTGTCAGTCTCTATGTCAGGGGTGCCTAATCCCAGTCCTCGAGAGCTACTGTCCTGCAGCTTTTAGATGCATCCCTACTCCAACACAGCTGAATCAAATGGTTGGATTACCTCTTCAGCATGCCATCAAGTTCGGCAAAGGCCTGATAACAAGCCATTCATTTGATTCAGGTGTGTCGGAACAAGGATGCATCTAAAAGCTGCAGGACAGTAGCTCTCGAGGACTGGGATTGGGCACCCCTGCTCTATGTGTTAGCCCTGCAACAGCCTGGTGACCAATGTTGGTCAAGTTACTTGAAAAAAGTAATTAGTAACTAATTACTGATTACTGCTCCAAAAAAAGTTACCTTACTGATTACTTATTTTCAAAAGTAATTAGTTACTTAGTTACTTAGTTACTTTTTAAAAACACGATACACAACCTGAATATGTAATAAAGCAA